>JADKXX010025481.1:0-28983 GCA_017310255.1 Butorides virescens
CTGCTGGAAAGCAGCTCTGCTGAGAGGGACCTGGGAGTCCTGGTGGAAGACAAGCTCACCATGAGCCAGCAGTGTGCCCTTGCTGCCAAGAAGGCCAATGGTATTCTGGGGTGCATTAAGAGGAGTGTGGCCAGCAGGGTGATGGAGGTTCTCCTCCCCCTCTACTCTGCCCTGTTGAGACCCCACCTGGAGTACTGTGTCCAGTTCTGGGCTCCCCAGTTCAAGAAAGATGAGGAACTCCTAGAAAGAGTCCAGAGAAGAGCAACTAGGATGATTAAGGGACTGGAGCATCTCCCCTACGAGGAAAGGCTGAGAGAGTTGGGCTTGTTTAGCCTGAAGAAGAGAAGACTGAGAGGGGACCTCGTCAACACGTACAAATATCTTAAGGGTGGAAGTCACGAGGATGGAAGCAGTCTCTTTGCAGTGGTATCCAGCAACAGGACTAGGGGCAACGGGTGCAAACTGAAACATAGGAGGTTTCAGTTGAATATACGGAAGAACTTCTTTACTCTGAGGGTGATGGAGCACTGGAACAGGCTGCCCAGGGAGGTTGTGGCGTCTCTTTCTCTGTAGATATTCAAAGCCCGCCTGAATGAAGTCCTGGGCAACCTGCTCTAGGAGAACCTGCTTTGGCAGGGCGGTTAGACTAGATGATCTCCCGAGGTCCCTTCCAACCCTTGTGATTCTGTGATTCTGGACATCATCCAGGCTAATTACCATCCATTACTCAAAATCCTTCATTGAAAAGGTACATTACTATAATTTTACTAGTTTGTATCCCTTCATCTACAAAAAAAATCCAATACCTTCTTGGACGTCCCAAAACTTTCAGAATTTTGACAGCCAGATATCCCATTTTGGCATGGCCAAAATAAAAGCGTACTTCTCTCAAGCACTCTTCCCCCCATCCTTTCCATGGTAGTAAACATTAACCTATTCTCTCCCTTTTGCTGCACTTTCCCCAAAACCTGCCAGGCCCTCTGCACCTGCAGTGATGAAGGATGAGCCGCTGCAAGCACCTGGTGTTCCCTAGAATGTAACACTTGTCCCCATGTACATATTCCTGTGAAGTGCACTTTTTTCCTGGCCTTCCATTTGCGTGGGCACAGCACAAAGACCAAGGCTTGCTCCAGTAATGCTGCATGGTCCTCCTGTTGGTCTGAGGCTGTCTCAGGCAGCATCTTGATCAGACTCAGGACTGATCTCTACCTTGGGTGAGGTGGGATTCTCTTGAATATCCTCAGAGGGTTGGTCCCTTGCCCTGCATACATGTTCTTCCTTCTTCTCACCCCCCCACCT
The DNA here is from genome assembly GCA_017310255.1 of Butorides virescens. Lineage (NCBI taxonomy): Eukaryota > Metazoa > Chordata > Aves > Pelecaniformes > Ardeidae > Butorides > Butorides virescens. The sequence goes on from JADKXX010025481.1 coordinate 1,300, forward strand.
TGTTCAGCGCTTGCCCACCCCACAAACACATTAGCAGATGTGAAAAACAGTGGTCCTCAACCTGTTTATTCTTTAATTCACATTTAAATGGTAACTATTTATTTCATTATCTCTTATTAAACAAGTGTATTATACATACACATGCATAATTACACATAGGTTTTATTTCTATATAGAGTAGGGGAGTACTTAAAGATCAGAAATATTTTTGTGGCACAGAAAGCTTTACTTGTCTACTGCCGTAGAAGAAAAACAACGTGATGATTACAATGAGGTAAATGAGAAAGCTGGACAAAAAAGAAGCTTAAATCATCTAGTCAGGTAGCCCACTACAATTAGGGTTGGGTGGCAAACATTGTTATCAATTTATAAAAGCACACATTTTCCTTATTAATGTAAATTATTAATGGTGACTTATCACTGATCCATATTATAATGCTAACATTAGGACTAATATTTAAAAGGAATCATGGGAACAGGATCTCATTGCACTTGGCATTGGCTGTGCAATTGGCACAGGTGTAAAGTTTACCCAGAACTATTTACAGTTCAAGTATACGAGAGCAGACAAATTTTCTGCTCCAACAGAAGAGTGCAAGGAGGTGACCCTGACAGTACCGTAAACTATGTCAGCATGTCGGGAGCTCAGCAGCCCAGATCAAGACAGGCATTTGGAATTGGTGGGATGAAACTTCTTAAATACATTTTTGATCTGGACGACAGACACCTCCCTCTTCCATAAATACTTTAAATCCCACTAATTTCAACTGGATCCCAGGAGAGCAGTTAGAAACTCAGTGGAGCGAGATGTGCACCCCCACACTGTGATTTCAACCCTTCTGTTTAACAGGGTAGAAAGAATTGCCCTTTTCTACCAGCCCCTCTGCATTGCCTTTACATGGACTCAAAGAAATCGCAGACAAAAGAACAATCATAAAAAGATGTGTGCAGTCACTGAAAATTTATCTAGCAGGAAACTTGAGTAAAACACTAACCTGTTCTCTTACCCTAAGACCGTATCATTTAGATCTCGTATTGGGACTGGGGAGATGAGTCCAGCCACAAGCTGCTGCCTTGGTCTCTGTTGGTGACAGCCTGTGAAGCTGTGATCCACTAAATGGTGTCATTTAACCAGAACTCCCTTTCTTTATAGAGTGGACAGGAGGGCGTAAGTGTAAGTAAGCTAGGCTCCAGCAAAATCAATGGCTGTGTTTCTTAGATACTGAAAATCAGTACTCCTTCCTAGAGGTGAAGTTCTGATTCTCACTAGCTGAAGGCATGTCTCACTGTCTACCACACCTGCCCCTGTCTGTGCCAGCTCTTTCTCTGCAGTATTTTTCATGCACATGTGGCCTATGGAAAGAGGGAGCAGAAGGGGTGAATTCAGAAGAAGGTGTGTTGTTGATAGTGTTATAAAAAAGTTTTATTCTAAATGGATGAAGGATATTGGAAGTCTCTTCGTGGAGCACAGTCTGAAGCACCTTTAAAAGAGGCATGAATTTAAAAGCTTTAACTGTTTTAAATGCAATGTCCCTTAAAGTGATTCAGGCTAATCACACCAGTGTTACTGTATTAGAGTGATCAAACTTTTTTGTAAAGAAAGGCTTCTTTCAGTCCTGCTTTTTCAAGTAATAAATCACGAAAAAAATAATTCTCTGACTCTTTTCATGGAGCTATAAGTAGATCAGCTCCCAGAAGCAAAGTCAGTAGAAGCTTAAATGAAGTTTCCTTAACTCTGGTTTTCCAGTGTTTTAATTACGAAGAAAAAAGGGTTTCAATGGTACACAGGCAAGATAATTTCCCTGGAGGGTTCTAAACAAACACAACATTGCAAAATGTATTTAACCACTTTGCCATTGCCAGCTGTTGTGAAGTTTCTGAAGTCAGGCAATGAATTTATCCTGAGATGACTTACATTGCCTTTCCCTTTAGCAAGCAAACTAAAAAAAATTAACATCATGCTGAAAAATCTCATTCCCCCTTTTTACTCTACTGTCACTTAACTAAGTCAGCTGAAACCTGCGCTGTTCCCTAGCAGACACAGACGTCAAAGATCAGCATAACCTCATTGGTAGTGAAGATTTCTTTTGCTTGACCTCAGTATGGGAAGAGTAGTTTGAATGCTGCTGGATTAGGCCCAGGCTATTAACCAAGCCAAGGTACCTGTTCTGTGTGGAATAAGCTTTAAAATCCTTCCTACATTTGGTCATTTGGAGGAAATTTTCTTCAATGTGTGGAAATTTCACTGATATGCGGGGAGGTGCATGTACGTGACCTTGAGATATAAGTAATTAATGCAGCACTCGGCAAGGTGAAATCCTCTGAAAAGGGCTGCATCCTCCTCACCTCACCTGGGCTCTCAGATCCAGCATGATGGGTTCACTTCTAACATAAAGATCTGTCCTAAGGGGTTATTTTTTCCCCCTCTAAACAAATGTGGCAGCACAGTTTCTGCTCACTGCTCTGTATTCATGTTATGTCCAATTAGATCTTCCCCTGAGCTATATATAGCACCTTAAAGCATAGTAATTATTGGTATACGCTCAAATTTGGTTTGTTTCTTATTTTGGGATATTTTTGAGTCAAAGTGTATGAACCACAATGCAGAATTATGTTTCAGACATGATGTTGAATACAAATGTGCCATTGTAAGGGCATCTAGGAGTGTTGGAGAGTGCAGCAAAACCTGGGACAACTTTGCGAGATTGTTTCTGGGGAAAGAGTCAAAGCTTGTGTGGTGTCAACCTTACTGCCAGCACAAAGCTGAAAATGGAATGAACTTTCCTCAGAACTGCATCAGGCTTCCTCCAGAGCATCCCACCTGAGAAGGGACTTGGAACATGAAGCATGAATACTTCCAAGGAAGAGGGATTGGAGGGAAATCACACAGGTCATTCAGCTGGCAAATTGTAGATATTGCCTAAGATGACAGTCATTAGAACACCTCAAGGTGGTGAGGTAAAACCAATATTTGCTGTCCTGTACACTAGAAAAAGAACAGCTTATCTCCTAGACCAGGTGTAGAGAAATCTGAGTTCCAGCCTCCTTACTCCTTCTCTGACAAATGGAAGTTACTTCCTTTCTTCAAATTATATCAGCAGCTGTGGTGATTCATCTGACCTGTCTTGGACAACTGCCGCGAGGTATATTCTCTTTGCAGATAATTATCTACTCCCACTGACTGCAGATAGGGTCTGGACAATGTGGGTAGACTTGGTCAACTAGATTTTAGGCAGCTATGTTTAAGTGAGATGAATCCTGTCTCTCTGCATTCAGATGTGCTACCTAGCAGATCTCATTGCCAGAAAAAAAATCTGTGAACAACCTTTCTCGCTTGCTTGCCTGTGCACTTGCTTGCTTGCTCACCCTCTGCACTCCTAATTGAGGGGCTAAGGGCTTAAGGTTATGTGGCATGCAGCCCCTTACCTGTTGCTTTAAACCAGCCAATCACATGTTCAGTTCTGACAGTTTTACTAAGCAATACAGCTACCTGTTGCACCTCTGCAAACTTTGACAAGACCTTGGGTGGGATTATTTAGTCTGAGGGTAAAGCAATATTTACCGAGCCTGATTTCACGCTATTCTGGGGTAAAAAACCAAAAGATATTTAAAACATTGTTCTGTGAAAATAATAGTTTCTTTTTGTTCAGTGAGAAAGCAGCCTAGGCAGCTAGCTAGTACATTGCAAATATCGAAATATTAGCAGGCAAATTGCATCATGAAAGATGCAAAACCTCAAGTGCCAGCCTGTTTATATTGAGCATGGAGACCAAAGAAAGAGTTCTGATTTTCCAGTAGGAACAAGTAACACCGAGGACAAATACCTTGCAGCTTCCACAATATTTATAAAGTCCCTGAAGATAAACTATTTTTGGGTTTAGTCTCTAATATATTTCATGAAAGTGAAGTGGTATCTGCAAAACAATCAATTGTTTCAGCAATCAGCAGCAAATTTGAGCCTCCCAAATATTCTGCAAGGAATAACAAATGTCTCTAGAATACAAATGACTCTATTGTATCTGAAGGATCCATATGTCATGTCATCTTTGCTGATTTGGAAGCTAGCTTTCCCAAGAGGTTTCCTATCACAGCTCTTCATCAACCATATCACAGGCAAGGAACCAGTCCAGTTTCAGAGAAGCAGTAACTCCAGCATCCACTAGGTATGCCTTCCTGCCGGTATAAATGCAAGGCTCCAAATAGCACTCTGACCCTTCTGAGGTGGTCTTGGTGTGATTAAAAAGGGAGCTACATTGCCAGATGGGGAATAAACTGAGTAGGTCTGCAGTTGCACAGAGACACATCAGAATGAATTAATAAATAAGAAAGAGGAAGGAAAGGAAGGAAAGGAAGGAAAGGAAGGAAAGGAAGGAAAGGAAGGAAGGAAGGATGGAAGGAAAGAGGGAAGGAAGGAAGGACATCTGTATGAAAATTACAGTTGAATCCATTCCATAGACAGAATATTTGCTGGAACACAGACAACTGAGACAGTGTGGTTTATTTTAGGCAGAGCATTATCATGATCTGGTCTTTGCTTGACTGTTTACAAGTGCCCAGAATGGGATTCAGCTGACTAAACACAGATGTGTAATGCCATGTGAGATCTCGTGGCGATACATGCCAACAGCCTCCAGCTGCAACTCCAGATAAGCACGATACAAAGGTTTTCCACAGATTCTGTGTCACATCTGTCTGCTCTGTGGTCATAGATGGGTTATGCATTGACATCTAAAATGGCACTGGGCACCTACATTTAGTCAAATTACGCTCACCTGTTCTGACTATAATGAAAGATTAGAAGCATAGCTTACATGAAGATACCTAGCGAGCAGATATACACATTTAGGTGTAGAAATTCTGAATTGAATCCCCTGGTTAGAGTCAGATGAGACGAATCTTATGGCTGACTGTTTTCAGGTACATACTGGAAGACTTTCTGCAAAGAGGATTTCCACAGGTGCAAAATGTTATGCACGAAAAGGAGCCGGAGAAATTGGCCTATCGTATTTGATGAATAACAACAGAAGATCAAGTAGTCTCTTCTGAATAAAAATGTCAGTGAGTAATAACCAGTTCAACTAATGTTTTCTGTTTTGGTTGCATGCTACAGGGTACCAATGGATCAGGAGAATTCTACCACCACTGTGAAAACATTTTTCCTTGTTGGTTTTACCAAAAGTGCCATGCTGCAGTATATTCTCTTTCCAACTTTCCTCATAGTCTACGCAATGACTTGGCTTGGAAATGTCACCATCATCACCACAGTAATCACAGATCAACAGCTCCACAAGCCTATGTACATTTTGTTGGGAAATTTAGCCTTCATAGACCTCAGTGAATCCTCAGTGACTTTGCCCAAAATGCTATGGGACCTCCTGTCTGAGGTTAAGACCATTAGTTTTTGGGGATGCATTACACAGATATTTTTCTTCCATTTCACAGGAGGTGCTGTGGCCATCCTCCTCATAGTGATGGCTCTAGATCGGTATGTGGCTCTCCATAAGCCTTTGCAGTACCTAAACATTATGAATCACAACACTCTCCTCGGGCTGATAGCAGGAGCATGGGTAGGGGGGTTTGTTCATTCTATTGTGCAGGTAGCACTGGTCACTCAGTTGCTGTTCTGTGGACCAAATTTTCTAGACAACTTCTACTGTGATGTCCCACAGGTAATCAAACTGGCCTGTACAGATATCTATGTGGTTGAGCTACTCATGGTGTCCAATAGCGGACTGCTTACAATCCTCATCTTCATTGTTCTGATAGTGTCGTATGCTGTCATCCTGATCAAAATTAGGAAACATATCACAAGGAACAAAGCCTTTTCTACTTGTGGAGCTCAGGTTGCAGTTGTGAGCATCCATTTTGTACCCTGCATCTTCATCTATGCACATCCATTCCAAAAGGTTGTGGTAGACAAAGCCATGTCGTCTCTTTATACACTCATCACCCCAATGCTTAATCCCATGATCTACACACTGAGGAACATAGAGATGAAGAATGCCATCAATAGATTACTCAACAACATCTTTTTCAGGATGAGAAATTCATGGCTGTCCTTTCCTTAGATGGTTGTTTTCTTTTACAGAGAAATGTAAAATCAAAGCAGATACTAACAACTTAATAATTGACTTGCTTTTGACAAAGAAGGAAATTTCAATAAAAATAATGAGCGTATGACTAAAATGACAATGACCTCTCAAGGTAATAACTGCTTGGGAACCAAAGTGTTTGTTGACCGATAAAACAATAAACATACATTATAAAGGAAATCAACAGCAATAGCTTCTTTTGCCTATTGCAGTAGCTCACATTGCTAAGGGCTCAGTTAATTTCTAGGTTTCTGATTTCTAGTGTATTCTAGGGAATTTATGTATGGATGTTTCTGGTTTTCATATTTTCAGGTGGAATGTTCGTGATTGGGTGAAAAAATACAGAACATACAACTTCACAATATACATGAATATATTTTTGATTATTTCTTGAATAATGTAAGTACATATTCAATTTAAAATTTCCCCTACTCTCTTATAAGCAATATTCTCTGTTCAGATAAATGCATTGCAATGAAATACTCATAATTTATCATTATGACAATAAAAACAGTATTCCAGGAAATCAAGCAATAGTGACTAGAGGACAAGTCCATTGCACAGGAATACTAATCTTATTCAGTTGGTTTCACAGAATCCCAGAATGGCAAGGGTTGGAAAGTACCTCGGGAGATCACCCAGTCCAACCCCCCTGCTCAAGCAGGTTCTCCTAGACCATGTTACACAGGACTTCGTCCAGGTGGGTTTTGAATATCTCCAAAGGAGACTCCACAGGCCCCCTGGGCAGCCTGTTCCAGGGCTCTGTCACCCTCCAAGTAAAGCAGTTCTTCCTCTTATTCAACTGGAACCTCTTCTGATTCAGTTTGTGCCCATTGCCCCTTGTCCTGTCACTGGGCACCACTGAGAAGAGTCTGGCTCCGTCCTCATGACATCCACCCTTAAGATATTTGTATGTGTTGATGAGATCCCCCTCTCAGTGTTCTCTTCTTCAGGCTAGACAAGCCCAGCTCTCGCAGATTTTCCTCATAGGGGAGATGCTCCAGTCCCCTCCTCATCTTTGTTGCCCTCCTCTAGACTCTCTGTAGGAGTTCCTCATCTTTCTTGAACTGGGGAGCCCAGAACTGGAAACAGTGCTCCAAGTGGGGCCTCACTAGGGCAGAGTAGAGAGGGGAGGAGAACCTCCCTCGCCCTGTTGGCCATGCTCCTCTTGATGCACCCTTGGCCTTCTTGGCAACAAGGGCACACTGCTGGCTCATGGTCAGCTTTTTGTCCACTAGGACTCCCAAGTCCCTCTCAGCAGAGCTGCTTTCCAGCAGGTCAGCCCCAGTTATTTCATTTCTTAATTCTTGCAAACATAGCCCAAGGTAGGTGAGACAAAGGTTCATCACTAACTTCCTGAGAATTTAGCATTCCTCATTGAGGCTGGACAGCCTATTCTTGCTATTTAGTCACATCAGTCATATTTGTAAGTTAATGGGATAGATATGCAGTGGGAAATCAGCCAGAAAACACATTTTTACTTTGTTTTATTTTTACTGAGAGAAAGGATTCTCCTTAAGGCACTGCTTCCTTCCTTCCTTCTTCCCTTCCTCCCTTCCTTCTTTTCACTCTTTCTTTCTTTTCCCTCCTTCCTTCCTTCCTTCCTTCCTCTCTTTCTCTCTTCCTCTCTTCTTTTCTTTATATCTCTCGTTCTCTCTCCCTCCCTCTTTTTTCTCTTTCTCTCTTTCTCTCTTTCTCTCTTTCTCTCCTTCTCTCCCTCCCTCCCTCCCTCCCTCACTCCCTCCCCCCCTTTTCTTTCTTTCTTCTAGCATTTCTACTGAAATTCAATTTACTAATGAAATATAAAAATATAATTATTGTTTCAAAACACAAAATTCTGCTCAGGAGTTAAGAATGCAGCTGTGTATTGGGTGTGGTTGGGATGGAGTCAGCTTTCTTCATAGCAGCCCCTATGGTGCTGTGTTTTAGACTGGTGGCCAACAGAGCATTGATAACGCATCTATGTTACAGTTATTGCTGAACAGTTCTTACACAGTGTCAAGGCTTTTTCTGTTTCTCATGCTGCCCCATTGCCCAAAAAGGAGGCTTGGGGTGGGCAGGAGGTGGTGAAGAGACACAGCCAGGACAGCTGACCCAAATTCTCCAAGGGGAGAGCTCTGAGAGTGGCTGGTCATTGGTCTGTTGGCAGTGAGAGATGGCTTTTGCATCACTTGTTCTTTTCTTTCTTTTCTTCACTTATTAAACTGTGCCTTTCTCAGCTCAAGAGTTTCTCCTCATTTTTGTCCTCCCAAAACACAGCACAATACAAGCTGCGATAAAAAAAATTAAGTCCATCCCAACCAGACCCAGTGCAAGGTGGAGGACAGCAGGAGACATCACTTAACTTTGTGTGGGTTTCAGCTCTGGATTCAAACGTTTAGGATGGGATCCAACTGCCTATACCTAAGTGCCTTAATCATCTCTCAGGAACCCTTGGAACATCAAAGTAGTCCAGCTGGCCCTGGATGATGTGGCAGAAAGCCTGTGGGAGTCCTTTTGTTCAAACAGACTGACAGCTCGAGGACAGACAGAGCACTCAACAGTGTCTGAAATGTCAATATAAGCAAGATGTTGTCTAGCATGACTTAACATGTCATTTTAGGCATTATAAATTATCTTTCCTAATCTTTAGCAGACTCTACAGGTAGAAGTGAGTATCTAGTAGACTTTGTATCGGATCTGCCAATGTTGTGTGGATTTCTTGGATACCTTGGATACATTGGCATCTCTGAAATGAAACTGAGATAGCTATGTTTGCACAACTGAATGCTCCTTAATGTCTGTGCTTAAAGGTAGATATTTATACATGAAGTACATGTCTAACCTGCCATTTAATCAAACTATATCAGTTAATAAAGGTCTACTAAGATTGTCACAGTTCTAGATCACATTACCTCTGAGGGGAGTTTGAAGGTCTTAGGTTTGTTTAAACCAATTAAGAAAAGATTAAGCAAGATCTAACAGCAGCCTTCAACTTCTTGAAGATGTGTTATGAAGGTGATGGAAGCAGATGACTCTTGCTAGTGGTAGACAATATAATGGGGACAATGAGCATAGGCTGTGGCTTGGGAACTTTAGCCTGGACATTAGGAAAAAAAAATTTCAGTAGCAGAGTTGTACAGCACTGGAAAAGATCGGCAAGGACATCCATCCCTGGAGTTTACAAGACTCATATAAATGGTCCCTGGCTGACCCATGTCAATGACCAATATTCCTCCAAGGGGGACATTTGGATGAGGCCTACAGAGATACTGTCTCACCAACATCTTTGTGCTTCTATGATTCTACGGACTGTGGAGTCTGCAGGCTGAATTTCAAAAGTACTGTAGCAGTCTGTGCCTGGACTATCCTTTCTGCATCTCTTTTCTGACTTAGGGCAGCCAAACAGTCACTTTTTGGAAAGGATTTTCCCAGGCATTTCAAATGCTTACCTTAGGATGCTTAGCCTAGAAATGCTTATGTCATTGCATTGATTTTAAAGGGAGTCTCTGTGACTAGTGGAGCCATCTACAATTTGGACCTGCAAAATTAAACTGAATACCAAACCATAGGTCCTCAGTGATTCAGTGATGATTCCTGGCTTAATGCAATGATATATTTGTGAACACTCTCCTTTTTAAATAATATTGTAGTATTTTATCTTCTTTAATGAACTAGATTTCCACTGCCGAAATGTTGCCTCTTGCAGAGCTCATTGTTCATACATATTTTTGAACATTCTTTTCTAATACAAAAGAGAAACAACTATAATTTTACAAAAAAAAATTGGGAAATCTAATACAGTGATCACACTGAGTGGCACTCATTGTTTGGATTCATTTGCCAGCTCATAAGCCTTCAGCCTAGTCTTCAACTGCTAGCTCAGAAGGATGCAGATCTCCTTTAAGTGTTGCCTCACACCTGGACATCTCAGAGACTTTGGAGTACTTCAGGTGACAATAAAAAAAACCCTGCTCATACATTATTCTGTCTAAGCATCAAAGTAGATGCTAGGAACAAAGTTAGTATGAAATCTATATGAGCTTTCCTGGGATTGAACAAAAATTGTTTTGCCATAGCCATTAAGGGATTCTTGCTCTGGGAATCATTAAGAAAATAAATACTGTAGAGTATTTTATGATGTAGTACTGTTTGTTGTGCTACTCCTGTGTTAGCCAAAGGGAAACAGAACATATTGCACATTCCTTACTTCGCAGGCATGTCTGTTTCAGGGCAGAGGCAATCTGAGAAAAAAAAAAGCATATTTCAGCAAGAAAAAGAATGCCTAGTTTCTTGAATTTCTCTCCAATACCATAAGACAAGCAATCTGAAGGATGAGAAAAGACAAGCTGTTACGAGGCCCACTGAGCTCTTCATCACATCCTGCAGGGGAGTATGCCCTGGACTTTACATTCAGAGAGGACCTGGGATATGCATACTGCGGTTCATTTCACTTATACAGGCATAGGCACTTCATTCTTGTCCTGGTTTCGGCTGGGACAGAGTTAATTTTCTTCACAGAAGCTAGCATAGTGCTGTGCTTTGGATTTAGTGGTAGAAGAATGTTGATAACACACTGATGTTTTTAGTTGTTGCCAAGTAGTGCTGAGACTGCTCAAGGACTTTTTGAGCTTCTTCTGCTCGGCCAGGTGCATAACAAGCTGGAAGTACAGCACAGCTAGGACATCTAGCCCAAACTGTCCAAAGAGCTATTCCATACCATATAACGTCATGCTTGGGGGGGTTAGTTCGTTCGTCGGTCGGTCGGTCGTGGGCAGAGTGGTCGCAGCTCGGGCTGTGTGATCGCGGCTCGGGGGGAGCGATCGTTGCTCGGGACGGGCTGGGCATCGGTCAGCGGGTGGTGAGCAATTGCATTGTGCATCACTTGTTTTATATATTCTGTATATTTTCTTACCATTATTATTATTATTATTATTATTATTATTGTTATTCTTCTCTCTTATTAAACTTTCTCTATCTCAACCCACGGGTCTTACTTTTTTTTTTCCTTTTCTCTGATTCTCTCCCCCATCCCACTGAGGGAGGGGGGGGAGTGAGCGAGCGGCTGCGTGGTGCTTAGCTGCCAGCCGGGTTAAACCACGACAGTCCTATTTTGGCGCCCAACGTGGGGCCCGAAGGGTTGAGATAATGACAGATCTGAACTTTTTTAAAATGAATTTGTGATAAGCATTCGTTATATTGGTCTAATAGTCGCTGGTCGCAATGTTGTTTTATTTGCTCTCAGAGTTGCTGTCCTTGTTCACAGCATTCTTTTATGTAGCACCTTACCTTCTGTGTGCACTCCCTGTGCTGCTGGTTATCATTTTTCGCAAGTGGATTAAAGTTACTGTTCTGCTGTATTCTGTACTGTTGCCAGCCGGGTTAAACCACGACAATTCTACACCTGAGTTAAGATGATCTCGGTCATCCTCTGAGTTTTTGTTGCTGGTTCTAAGCAGACCTTGATGATTAGCTCAATCACAAAAGTGGGACTGTCCTTCAAAAAGTAAATGTTCAAAGTAATTTCAGAGGTCCTAAAATACCCAAGACATTTACACTGGGTTGGCAAGTCTCATACATGATTTATGTGTGACACGTGCCCTTGAGGTATGGCAGCTGGAAGTCAGATGGCAAGCTTTAAGCATTTCTGTTTAGGAACCTGGATCCCACCTGCAATATCTTTCAGATATATATTGGACTCCACCTCGCTTGACTTCAGCTCACAGCATCCTGTACATGATCTAGTTGTGTGCTCCTGTTGAAGTCAAGGTTGAGGAAATGGCAGCTGCAGGGTGTGATCAATTTGTCCTAGTCTTGATACCTACCCTAAGACTATGCTCTGGGAGTGCCTGTTTCTCACCACTGGCTCTAATGAAGTCCAAAAGGCTAGCTTATATCTGGATTCCTATCCTGTAGGTATCAGAAGATATGTGACCAATGTTCTACCCCCTGACACTACAAAGCGGCACTTTTGACAGCCTTCAGGTGCCCAGTGCTCATTACAGGACAAGAAAGACTCCTATTCTGCTCTGTCTGCTCTAGTTCACCCTGTTCCCCCTGTGCCTGTGAGGACTCCATGTCACATCTCAGAGCTTTAATTTTCACATCAGACTGTCTTCTCTCCACTTCCTTCTGCCATTCAGTCTCACTCCAACGATCTGCATTCTAGCCCATATTTCTCTCTTTGTCTTAAATTCAGTGACTGTGCGTGCCAGATGCTTCATATACTTTGCCATTTACCAAAGCTGTTTCCAATCCACCAGAAGGCAGAAGTTCCTTGTGCCCATTCAATTTTCTCTGTGTGTCCCAATTACCTACCCAAAACATGTGAAATCTTAGTTTCTCCCATCTGAAGATGTGAGGTGGTGTGCATTTCTCCAGGCATCCTTTATGCTCCTCCTATACTTTCTCAGAAACCCTATGAACTCTTCTTGTCCTTATAAACTGTTTCTCAGTTCTAGTCCATACTGATCAGATGAAAGAATACTTTATGCTATGGAAAAGAAGCCTTGCTTGCTGCTGTTTGCTTCCTTTTCTAGGGGCTGGAGTTTGCAGAGTCAGCTGGTTTGACTCAATTTGTCAGAATGGCTGGCATGGACAAAGCCTAAATTTGGGACATTTATTTGCTGTGTATGTGTCCCCTAGCCTGGAGAGTCAGATGTTCCATTCAGAGAGGAACCATAGTATAGGGCAAATAGGGGATTACCAGAGAATTTGGGTTTGTGCCATGGTTATGTCAATAAAAAGTTGAGAGTAATATATTCCTCCCTTATCCTATTTGGATTTTCATTTGAAACAATAAACTTCTGCTCACAGATGTTATGACTGGAATTCCAGTTTAAGTTGCTGGTCACAGTTTGTGTGCTATGTTCCCTGAAAACAGATGTCCAGGAGCAGGAATTGTTGCCTGCTCCACAAGGGAAGGCAAGCCAGAGGCTGAGAGTGACAGCAAGGCAAACAGGAGCAGCCCACCTCACCAGCAAAGGCAGTGGTCCCACAGTACACACAGAAAAAAAGAAGAGCAGAATCATTGACTGTAACCACTCAGCCAACAGCGCAGTGATTGCCAGAGGGACAGGGATGTCAGGGAACATGAAACAACTAAGCTCAGTGTAATAGGTAGACCAAGTGAAGGATAAGCTGCAGGAGGGAAAGTTTTGCACTCACACACATGCAAACACACAATTAACTGAGATTTGCCAAAATTACTGTTCCAGTGAGCCAGCATAGTCAAGTCCAGGGGAAGATGACACTCTCCAGACAGTCTCAGGACTGTGTTCTTGGGTGGCATGTTGGCACCAACATGTGAAATCTCCTCAAGTGCCCTGCATCTGCATGCTGTGGCAATGTTACTCTCCTATATTTACTACAGCAGATGTCAGTGCACACCACCAATCAAGAAGCCCACAATAACATCATTCCAGCAGCTTCAGACATTGTTGTCTTGTCACTTCTTGATCCAAGGTTGTTCACGTCATCCAGCTCCTATTTGCACTGTAATTCAGCTCTTGGACAAAACAAAGCCATAATACTCCACTGTTAGCTAGACAAGTCCATAGTAGTGAAGCAGGTTAACATTTAGGCCAGAAACTAAAGTAGTCAAGGAGAGGTAAAAACCAGCAAAACACAAGGCCAGACACAGGACACCTGCAGCATAGCTAGGGTGAGAAACAAGAGGACCTATGCTTAAACACTTAAGTTCTGAGCCAATTGGCAGAATGGAGTTTCCAGGTGAGGTTTCCCACAGCTTTCTCATAACTTAGATGTTTCACAGCAGGTTAATACAAGATTAAATAACCACATTATATCAGTGCTGACCTTGAACACAGGCAACTAAACCCCTGGGAAAAAGAGAGAAGAGACAACAGGATTACAAAGAAGGATGTTGCACTTAAAGCCTGTTGCTGCACCAGGAGTCTCATCAAGTCTGAGAAAGCCATCATGAGTAAATTGGGAGCATTGGCTGAGGAGTCACTGCCATCTAGAAAGCCCAAGCTGGCCAGCACATGGGGTTGTGAAGCCATGGGTCACTGATGACCGTGACAACAATGAAGTTCCACAGACAAATTATGACATAATCTATGGAGAAAAGCATGAAGAGGAAACACTGTAAAAAGGGTTGTCTGTCCTCTGAATCTTCAGTTATTTTTTGTGAGGACTGCGCTGTGTCAGCTGTTAGTCTCAGATGTCTCTCTGAAGTACCTGTGAGGTTTGCTAATATGATCAAGAAAAAAGAAAACAAGAGCAGTATTTGGGAGATTTAGGGATTGTGTCACAAGGGAATGAATTAAAAAGTTCATGGTTTATTTTATTCCGTAAATGGTAATCCCACAAGCACAAGAAGCTCTGCAAATGTCCTTCTGTGCTAAGCTTCATGAACCTAAATACTTTATGTGGCTCCCTACAGTACTATGAGTTACATGCCAGGATCATATCCGTAGTCAGTGGCAAAAACCTGACTAATCAATACATTTTTGGCTCATTAATTGTGTTGATTAATGGTATGGGCACTTCAGTAACAATAATCCACTTGTCAGCTCACAGCTACAGAACCAGAAAATTACAGAACCATGTAGGATGAAGGGACCTCTGGAAGTTTCCATTCCAGCCTCCCGTTTAAAGCAAATTGCTCAGCGACCTATCCAGTCGAGTTTGGAGTATCTCTTAGTATCTTTGTGGCAATGGCACAGCCTCTCGGGGCTCCTGTTTCAATGTCCATCCACTCTCACTAAAAGAAAGGTTGGATTTTTTTTAAATTGAGTTGGGTTTTGTCATGGTACAACTTGTGTCTTATGCTCCTTATCCTAACACTGTAATGTGTTAAGTTAATAAGTTAATAACAATGCTAATAAGGCCAAAAATGGGGGTATATGTCAAAGGGAAAGATCCCTTCCCTAGACGTGCTGACTACTGTTGCTATTACCACTCAGAATGAAGTTGGCCGTAGATGCTGCAGGGACACACTGTAGACACACACCTAACTTGTGCATCAGGACACACAGATCTTTGTCTGCAAAGCTGGATACTGTTTGCAGCCCCTACACCCCCACATGTATGGTGTTAATTGTATCCCAGATGTAAGACTGTTTGCATTTTTTAAACCTGAGAAGATTTCTTTCAGCTCAGGTCTCTGGCCCATCCAAATCCTTCTGCATAGCAGCCTGTCTTTCTAGTAGGCATAAATTGGTTTAATCTGTAGTTGTTCGCAAGGGTGATGTCTGTGGGAGGAGGCAATGAGCTGTCAGGTGTCAATCAAAATCTGTTTCACCCAGCTCTGAAACCAAGGCAAAGAACCAGGTATATGTGTGTCATGGAGAGGGGAATTGAACACCAAAGCTTTACACATTCAGAGAAGCACATGGCGTTCCTGGTCAAGCATGTACAAAAGAAAAGCCAATACAGGCTGGAGACACACTTTTGGTGGGGTACGCTGGGAGATGACACTGCATGCAAAGGAGTATAATATACCCTGAAGGGACAACACTCTGTTGATAAGCCAAACTACAGCATGTACAACCTGTGACAGGACTGTGACCCATGAGTTACTCATACTGGAGCATGGACACTTGAGAATGTATTGAAACGCATCTATATGCCTTGTTAGATTGGGCACATTATGAGTAGAGTGCTCCTGCCTGCTAAACTGGCAGAAAAACCAATCAGCCTAGGGTGGCAGAAAGAAACTGTTGTTTATGAAGTAACAGAAAATGGTTACACCTACCACTTCAACCTCCTATGCTGCCCACCACCTTACCAACATTACATTGACAGGCTTAATGTAATCCACAGCAAAAATACAGAAAGTTGAGAACAGGTGGTGGTCGGGGAGAGATAGTCAAGTAAATTTCCCTGCCTTGAGGCTGTTTTAACTGTTATGGTAATTGGTGGAAGATATGGGCAACATTATGATTTGTCATACATCATAGAATCATAGAATGGCTTGGGTTGGAAAGGACCTTAAAGATCATTTAGTTCCAAACTCCCTGCCATGGGCAGGGATAGCTTCCACTAAACCAATTTTCTCGAAGCCCCATCCAACCTGACCTTGAACACATCCAGGGAGGAGGCATTCACAACTTCTCTGAGCAATCTGTTCCAGTGTCTCACCACCCTCACAGTAAAAAATTTCCTAATATCTAACCTAAATCTACCCTCTTTCAGTTTAAAACCATTGCCCCTCATCCTGTCTCTACACTCTCTGATAAAGGTCCCTCCCCATCTTTCCTGTAAGCCCCCTTAAAGTACTGGAAGACCGCTATAATGTCTTCCCAGAGCCTTGCCTTCTCTTCTCTTTGATAAACAGCCCCATCTCTCTCAGCCTGTCCTCATAGGGGAGGTGCTCCATCCCCTGATCATTTCTGTGGCCCTCCTCTGGACCTGCTCGAGCAGGTCCATGTGTTTCTTATGCTGGGAGCCCCGGAGCTGAACACAGTACTCCATGGGAGAGGAGTAGAGGCACAGAATCCCCTCCTTCGCCCTGCTGGCCACACTGCTTTTGATGCAGCCCAGGATACGATTGGCTTTCTGGGCTGCAAGCACACATTGCCAGCTCATACTGTTTTTCATCCACCAATACCCCCAAGTCCTCTGCAGAGCTGCTCTCAATCCACTCATTGCCCAGCCTGTATCCATATTTGGGATTGTCCCAACCCAGGTACAAGACCGTGCACTTGATCTTGTTGAACTTCATGAGGTTTGCACAGGCCCACCTCTCCAGCTTGCCAAGGTCCCTCTGGATGGCATCCCTTCCCTCTAGAGCATGAACTGCAACACTCAGCTTGGCATCACCCACAAAATTGCTGAAAGTGCACTCAATCTCACTGTCCATGTCCCTGGTGAAGGTGTTAGATAACACTGGTGCCAATACAGACCCCTGAGGGACACCACTTGCCACTGGTCTCTGCTTGGAAATCAAACCATTGGCTGCAACTGTCTGAGTGCAACCATCCATCCAATGCCTTATCCACCAAGTGGTCTACCCATCAAATCCACGTCTCTCCATTTTAGAGACAAGGATGCTGTGTGTGACACTATCCAATACTTTGCACAAGTCCAGGTAGATGACATCATTTGTCCTTCCCTTAGCCACTAATCCTGTAACCCTGTCGTTGAAGGCCACCAGATTTGTTAGGCACAATTTACCCTTAGTAAAGTCATGTTGACTGTCACCTCTCTGTTTTCCATGTGCCTTAGCATAGTTTCCAGGAGGATCCACTCCATGATCTTGCTGGACACAGAGGTGTGACTGACCAGCTTGTAGTTCCCCATGTCTTTCTTTTTCCCCTTTTTAAAAAGGGGGGTTACATTTCCCCTTTCCCCGTCACTGGGAACTTTGCCAGTCTGCCATGACTTTTCTAATATGATGTACCTGTCAAATATCATGTTCTGGAATTGGAATATTTTGAGCAACATTGAGATGCTGGAAGCCTTGATTCTGGTATTGGGAATTTCTGTTGTTCTGCAATGTGAAGGGTGCACCCAAAATATGTGTAAGGATGAGTTTGGACATTGTGGAAACTGTCAGGAATATGGGGGTCCAAAGGGACACAAGAAAACAGTAGTGGGATGGGAAGACAGTTAGGAAGAGAAAGGACAGTGCCTGCTGAAAGCCCATACACCAGTGGCCTGGAGCATGGACTGTCTCCCAGTAAAGAAACCAAGGGAATTAGTCTAGGAGTTGTAAAAATGATACAACAAATGATACATGGACACACAGGATAGAAAGACACTATGCAGAGAATGAGTTAAGGAAAGATTTAACAAGAAGACAAGTCAGACTGTGGTGATCAGGCACAGGGCTCAGCCAGACCAGCGCACTGACTCTGTTTCACATGCAGCCCACCCCTTTTATGCCCCTTTCTGTCTATTTCCCTCTATGTTCTTCCTCAATCCCCTTCCCCTGTGCATTTCTTCCGCAGTGTGCATAGTCCCACTAGCCCCCTCCAGTATATGGAACAGTTTGCGCTTTTATCAGTTTGCCAAGTCCAGGTTGGCCTTCTGAATTGATGCCTGCAGTTTCTTGACAGCCTATCAATTAGTGTGACTGATTATCTTTGTTTCTTGTTTTGTCCCTCCAGGGAGGAGGCATTCTGTGATTCTGCATCATTGTTTGTGTGTCAAGGTTGTGTCTCTGAATGTTTTGTTTACTACTTTCTCCTTCTCCTTGTGATCCCATTTTGACAAGGTCCTTGATCAGATAATGTTGAGGGAGAGCATGGTCTCTCCTTCCACATATGATTACTGTTTCCACAGCATCCTTGTATCTAGTTTTGGGTATTACAGAATGAATGGGTGGACCGCTAAATGGGGGAAAAACTGGATGGATAGTCTTTGGATCCAAAGGGAAATGGTGAAAGGTTTGTCATCTACCCGGAGACTGGTTGTGATGGGATTTGCTCAGAGGTCTATCCTTGGATCTGTCCTGTTTAATATGTTTATCAAAGAACTGGAGGAGGAAACAGAAGACGGTCTCATATAATTTATAGAGAACATCAGTGTGAAGTGATGGCACTATCCATCACTGGTGCTAATCGACAGTCAATATACTCAAGTGCAAGGGATGCCATTCAGAAGGACCTAGACACAGAGGGACCTCATAAAACTGAGAAATCTCATGAAACTGAGAAAGGATAAATGCAGACTCTTGCATCATGGATCAGTTAATCACCTGAATCAGTACAGGAGAGGCAACTGCCTGCTTGGGTAACAGCACTACTGAAAAATGATGGAGGCTATCAGCATCCTGAGCCCTATCAGTAAGACTGTAACCAGCAGATCAAGGGAAATGTTTATTCTCTTTTAACTCAGCACATGTTAGACCATATCTGGAATACTGCTTCCAGTTTATGGGTTCCCACTACAATAAAAATGTTGATAGTCTGGAATGGAAAGACAGGAAGATGGTTGGAGGCTGCAGCACAGGACATTTGAGGAGATGCTAAGGGAACTGGGCTTGCTCAGTTCTAAGAAAAAAAGCTTAAGTCATGTTTGATTAGAAAAACAAGAAATATTTTCACCATGAAGCTCTTCAAAGACTGCAACAGGGGCCCAGAGAAGCTGTGGGATAGCACCCTTAGAGATATTTCAAATTCTACTAGACAGGACCCTAACTTTGAGAAGGAGATTTAACTAGAAACCTCCAGAGGTTTCTCCCAAGCTGAAAGATCCTGAGCACAGCTAAAGGAGGCAGCTGACAGATGCAGCAGTTTGCGCAAGAGTCTCTGGGCTCTGCTTCTTTGATATCTCCTTGGGGTATTCTCAAACATCTACAAACTTTCACTGGGATTGTCAGGGGACTCCAAAGAACACCCTGAGGTGCCTGTTTCTGCCAGGACAAGGATAAAAAATAAGGTAAAGATAAGGATAAAAATAGCCACAGGAGTCTTCTACTTCTCTGTGGTGGGTTGACCCTGCCTGGACACCAGGTACCACCAAGCCTCTCTATCACTCCTCTCTTCAGAAGGACAGGCAGGGAGAGAATGATATGGAAAAGAAAGAACACTCTGTGGCGGTGTGCTCCCCCCTTGTCTCTGACTCCCCCTCCTTTGACCTCTTTCAAGTGATAACCACCTGTGGCAGTGGTGATAGATGCACCTGGTCTGTGTCTGGTCATGAAGGATGCACCCACTGGATGTGGGGGAGACAGATAACAATGCAATAGCCAAGGGCTATTGTGGAATGTGCCCATCTAGGCACAGTGGTCAGTATGCAAATATGACTAAGAGCCAATTATCTTACCCCCATAAATAGTAAGCAGTCCAAGAGCCCTTTGAGCTCTCCTGCACGGCAGCGGGCTGCACGCCAGGATCTCCTCTTGAGCAGGGACACCTCTCAAGGTTACTCCTTGAGGTTGAGAGATTCCTTACTGTAACCAAAGGGATAAAATTGAGATAAAATCAATCAGTTATAAAGTTGTTAATGATCTATAGTTTGAAGTGTTTGCTGTGTATCAAGGGTGATGGGATGGAGTAGTTAAAACAAAACAAGTTACTTAAGTAACAAGTTACTGAAGTAACTAGAATGTTTGTTGTGATGTTGTAGAGTCCCTGGTAATAGTTTGGAGTGATTTGGGTACTATAGAAATACTATAGTGAAAAGAAACAAATCACGTCAACATCAACAATGCGCGTGCTCATAAGGAGAGGTCAACTAAAGGACATTCAAGCACGACCACCAGAGACCACCAGAGACCCTTACCGAAGCCCCTCAGAGTTCAAAGATGCATGCGCAGCGATTATGTAAATATTATAATTATTTCTGGGAAATTTGATACATATGTATGAGATCTGGTAATATAAATGATTGTTGTTGTAACCTGAGGTATGCACGTTAGGTGGAGCGAGCGATCCCCCTTGCATCCGGCGCCGTGAATAAAGAATGCCTGCCTTTTAACACTACATTGGTGTTACGAGGTTTATTCCTCCCGATTTCGGTGACAGTTTTGGCACCCCAGATGGGATGACGCTTGTGAAGCTTGACGGATCTGTGGGATCATGGGACCTCCAGCCGGCACCGAGGGATTCTCGGGGAGAACCTCTGATCCCCGGACCGAAGAATTCCGAGCAAGTTCCCTGGACAGGTAATAAGGCATTCTTTTAAGGGAATAAAGCTTTGGGTTTAAATCCCACCAGTCTGCTTCGTAAGACGCGGCGGAAGCTGCGCAGAGTTGGGCTGGGAGGTACCTCAGTTGTAACGCCTGCCTATAAGACGAGGTGAAAGCTTTGCAGGGTTGGGCTAGGTCCCGGGCAAGGTTAGGTTGGGATTTCTGGCAGGGGGCTGGGATCCCAGAGGGAGCTTCAACAAGGGTTGGGGTCCCTCTGACTAGTGCCTGTGATAGTGCACAATCACACCCACTAGTCTCTTGGAAAGATGGGTATATCTACAAGTAAGAAATCTGTCCCACAAAGAACACCGTTGGGATGTATTTTGAAACATTGGAAAGATCTGGGGGGTGACCCGCTTACTCGAAAACAGTTGATTGAGTATTGTAATCACTGGTGGCCAATGTATATTTTGGAAGGTGGAGAAAAATGGCCAGAAAATGGAATATTGCAACATAATACCATCTTAAGGTTGATATTATTTTGTAAGAGAGAAGGTAAATAAGATGAAATGGCTTATGTTGATTTGTTCTTTATATTGTGGAATCATCTGGAGTGACAGAAAGAGTGTGGAATATCACCTGGTTATTTGGCAATGGTTTTGAAGGAAAAAGAGTTTGATATTAGATACTTTGCTTGATGATACTGAAAAAGAATGGTGTGGAATGCTCCTAGAAAACAGGGAGGAGGAGCACATGCTAACGGAGATTTACAAGGGACAGTGGACCAGAATTTTCCATCCACAAATCCTGAGTGGGACCCCAATCAACTGGGACCCAGGGAAATGTTGACTAGATATCAGAGGTGGATTTTATTCGGTGTAAGACACGCAATGCCAAAAGCATTAAATTGGTCAAAAATTTATGAAATAAAACAAGAATCAAATTAGTCTCCTTCGGCCTTTTTGGAAAGGCTGAAGGAGACTGCTAGAAAATACACCAATTTGGATCCAGAAAAAACAGAAGAAGCAGTACAATTGGCCTCTATTTATTGGGCAGTCAGCCTCAGATATTAGAAAAGAACTCCAAAAACTATAAGGATCTGAATTGAGAGATCTGAGTAAAATGCTTGAAGTGGCTTAGACTGCATATAATAACAGATAAAAAGGAAGAGAAGTGAGAAAACACAGAGAGATGGAAAATTACTGGCGGTCCTAGCTGAGAACAATAAGAGACAAAGAATGAATGTTAGAGGAAGGGGGAAAGTAAATCTCCGATTGGCAGAAGATCAATGTGCTGTTTGTAAGGAACGTAGGCATTGGCAAAGGGAATGCCCCAGAGCTGGAGAATTAGACCCAGTTCTCCGGGCAGTTCCACTTGTTCCGTATTGAACACATGCAAAAGAGAAATATAGTCATAAATCAGTAGATGTTGGTGCGATGGGGCAGAAAGAAAATCGGCCTTTCCTAAAATTACTGAAAGTTAAATTGGGAAAACAATGGGTGACTCACCAGTTTCTGTATATGCCTGAATGCCCCTTACCTTTACTAGGACGAGATTTATTAAACAAATTAAATGCACAGATAGTTTTCAAAGATGGAGAAATTAAGTTACTAATCCCTGAATCTAAAGCCATAGAGGCAAGAGTGTTTATGTTACAGGACTCCCTTCAAGAAGAACAGATTCCAGAAGAAGTGGAAAATGCAGTAATTCCTTTGGTCTGGGCGAGCAGAGTTCCGGGACGATCTAAATTGACAGGACCGGTAAAGTTACTTTAAAACCTGGAGCTAAGCCGGTAAGACAAAAACAATATCCCATTAAGTGGGAGGCTCGAAAACGGTTAGAAGGTCTAATAACCACATTTTTAGAATATGAGCTTTTGGTAGAATATGAATCAGAATATAATACTCCTATTTTGCCAGTAAATAAAGTAAAGAATATTGATTGGTTACTTTTTAAAAAGAGGAACATAAATGGTTTACTGTACTAGATTTAAAGGATGCCTTCTTTAGCAT
Source organism: Butorides virescens (assembly GCA_017310255.1). Lineage (NCBI taxonomy): Eukaryota > Metazoa > Chordata > Aves > Pelecaniformes > Ardeidae > Butorides > Butorides virescens. The sequence continues at coordinate 23,925 of JADKXX010025481.1, forward strand.
ACCTCTGGATGAAAAGAGCCAAAGCATATTTGCTTTTGAATGGGAAAGCCTGACCACAGGAGAAAGAGACAACTTGGGAATGAAAGAAAAGAACCCATTTGCCAAATTCCTGAACCTAGCAGCCCGAAGGAATCGAGAGTTTTTATGGCTCCAGCATTGGGTTTGCCTGATCTGATCAAACCTTTTGAACTCTTTGTTCATGAAAGGCAGCACCTAGCCCTTGGAGTGCTGGCACAGCGGTTGGGATCCTGGAAGCGACCAGTGAGATACTTTTCCAAACAACTCGACAACGTGAGTAAAGGATGGCTGGGATATTTGCGTGCTGTGGCAGTGACAGTTCTGCTGATCCAAGAAGCTCGAAAGCTGGCCATGAGTCAAAAGATAGTGGTATATGTACCACACATGGTAATAACTGTCTGGTCATGAAGGATGCACCCACTGGATGTGGGGGAGACAGATAAAAATGCAATAGCCAAGGGCTATTGTGGAATGTGCCCATCTAGGCATAGTGGTCAGTATGCAAATATGACTATGAGCCAATTATCTTACCCCCATAAACAGTGAGCAGTCCAAGAGCCCTTTGAGCTCTCCTGCATGGCAGCGGGCTGCACGCCAGGATCTCCCCTTGAGCAGGGACACCTCTCAAGGTTACTCCTCGAGGTTGAGAGATTCCTTACCACGACAGATTCTTGGTAAGTGACTAACAGCATGCTAACTTGGAAGTCTTAGCTAAGTGACATAAAGGATTGATTGCGCATATATAATCCTTTAGTCATAAACCGTTGACCAAGTCTGGGACTAGGATTGGATCCAGCCACACCTAGACTCCTCTCTGAGGGAGTTTAGATAGCAAGGGGATCTTTTCTGAACCTCATGACTCAACGGGAGAGTCTCCCTGACAGTTTTGTCTGACCCTGTCCTCTGTGCAGTAAATAACAAAGTGTACCTTGCCATTGAATCTCAAACTATTGTTGCATTTATCACTGACCTTTGTTAACTCACTGTTTTACACCAATAAACCACATTATTTTTGCCTCCCTCTCACTCGATCCGCGACACACTCCTGGGTCAAGATAAAGGCAGTTTAATAAAAAAGCAAAAGCAAAGGCCACGCGCGGTAGTAACAACTCAGTTGCTTTTCTACCTTCTATTTCTTTCTCTAGGTCCTCTTCCTTTCTATTTCCTTTCTATTTCTGTTCATTCTTTCTTGATATGCTGCATCTAAACAGGCACCTAGCATCTTACAGATAACTCCTTTCCCTTTCCCATCTTTTGTTCGGCCCCTAATTACTTTTAGGTGCTCTTCAATGGCTTCCAAATTATACCAATTGTCACGAGTCCATTCTTCTGAGAACTTGGGACTTGGATTCACTCCGTGCCTCCGTAAATAATCAGTGATACTACTTGCCATCCTGCCGACTACGCCAATTTGTCGCGGATGGAGTGACAATTAAAGCAATTTAAAGTCTTTTTATCATATTTCAGTTCTCTCACAGAGAGAATATGCTGGAACATCTATCGGCTGCTCTCCCCCCCTTTTTTCTTTTAGATTAACCACAGCCAAGTCCTTCCGCCTTTTCATCACTGTGCTATCGTAGGCACATCGGGGGGGGGGGCGGTGGAGTTAGTGCCTGCACTGCCACAGCCGCTACTTTCGTCTCTGCACGACTGTCCTTTAAGGTGTTCATGACAGTCTGCCAGGTAGTTCTAAAGCTGCGAATGTCTTTATCTCGGTCGGTTATTGTTAGTTCCCACATATAATTGCCCAAATCTCGCCAACAGCTATCAGACCGCTTTTACTTCTTTTTCATCTTTTTCGTCCCCAGTTATCATCTTTTGCCACATCGTTTCCCTAAAATCTTTCCACTCAGTAACCGAAAATAAGAGAGGCATGTTGGTAAAGTGCCCCCATCGGCGTCCTAAATTAATCAGCTTAATCGGTTGTTTCACTGTAGTCTCCCCACCTCTCTTAGAGACGATATTGGAGAGCAATCTGGCTGCAGCTTCTATCTATCTCCATTGCTGTGCCGGATTACTGCTGAGAGTCGAGAGGCCACCTCGATCCGTGTCGAACACCTCCCCCAGGATCCGTTGTCTCACCCCTTTCTCAGAAAGGTCAGGCAAGCAACCGCCGGGGGTCGAGAGGCCACCTCGATCCGTGTCGAACACCTCCCCCAGCATCCGTTGTCTCGTCCCTCTCACAGAAAGGTCAGGCGAGCAATGCCAGGGGTCGAGAGGCCACCTCGATCATCCCCCGGCATCTGTTGTCTCGCCCCTTTTTCTCAGAAAAGATATTTGCGAGCAACAAGCTCTGGGAGTCGAGTGGCCAATCACTTCTCCCAGATGCCTTTCTTCCCAATTCCCTCCTTTCTCTGCTTACTGCAGTCTTGGTGAAACTTAGTCCAACTAAGCTCTGATATCAGAGCTGGTAACCGTCAACCTTGAACCATCCTCTGCTACCAGATGTCAGAGGGGGAAGCCGGCCCGGAGTAACAATGGAATCTCAATATGAGCATGGTCGTTCTCGTTTATTGCGCAGCTAACAAAAGTATATATAGGCAGAAAACAGTAACATACACACACGTCACACTGTGATTGGTAGAACACCGTTATACACATACTACATCGCTACTGTGACTGGGACGGATCATCTGTCAGGCGGAGGGGCTTCACCTTCTCTCCCGGTCATAGTTCTGCCCACATCTGCTTAAGAGCAGGGGCTGTCGAATGGGACTAAATCATGCCCATTCTCACTCAGTCACTCCTCCACAGACACACACTTTGTTTTCCTAATTAAACTGTAGTTATTTCTATTCATGAGTATTTTTGCTTTCCTTTTATTTTCTCCACACCCTATGGGAGAGGGGAGTGGGTGAGAGGTAGAGTGAGTGTTCATCAGCTGGCCGGGGTCCACCCACCACACAGTGGAACCTCCAGTAACCAACCAGTTGGGGAAGACACACAGGAATGTGCCCTGAGTCAGCCAATGCGTGGGTGGCAAGGTGTGTGGGAGAATTTGGGCAGGTGTAGACCAGTTTTCACTTCCAATGGCCTGGGAGCTGCTGCCTGAACAGATATGTAATCTGAAATGGCAGATCATCTGAACGAAGGATGTCTTTTCTATACCAGAAACAGATGGTGAATTCTAATGCTGAAAGATAGAAGTCCTCTTCCTTCTGAAAACTGGTTTTGGCGTAAAAAAACCCAAGGTCAAAGCACCTCCAGTTTTGGGGGATAAAATAGCAAAATGGGTATTCACAGAATCACAGAATGACAAGGATTGGAAGGGCCCTCCAGAGATCATAAAGTCCAACACCCCTGCTAAAGCAGGGTCACCAAGAGCAGGTTGCACAGGATATCATCCAGGCGGGCTTTGAATATCTTCAGAGAAGGAGACTCCACAGCCTCCCCGGACAGCCTGTGCCAGGTCTCTGTCACCCTCAAGGTAAAGAGGTTCTTCCGCATATTCAACTGAAACCTCTTATGTTTCAGTTTGTGCCCATTGCCCCTTGTCCTGTGTTGGGCACCACTGAGAAGAGTCTGGCTCTGTCCTTGTGACATCCACCCTTAAGATATTTGTAAGTATTTGAGATCCCCTCTCAGTCTTCTCTTCTTCAGGCTAGACAAGCCCAGCTCTCACAGCCTTTCCTCATAGGGGAGATGCTCCAGTCCCCTCATCATCTTTGTTGCCCTCCTCTGGACACTCTCTCGGAGTTCCTCACAGAATCACAGAATCGCAATGGTTAGAAGGGACCTCAGGAGATCATCTAGTCCAACCCCCTTGCTAAAGCAGGTTCTCCTAGAGCATGTTACACAGGACTTCGTCCAGGTGGGCTTTGAATATCTCCAGAGAAGGAGACTCCATAACCCCCCTGGGCAGCCTGTTCCAGTGCTCCGTCACCCTCAGAGTAAAGAAGTTTTTCCTCATATTCAACTGAAACCTCTTATGTTTCAGTTTGTACCCATTGCCCCTTGTCCTGTTGCTGGACACTGTCGGAAGGGGAAGCCAGCCCGGAGTAACGATGGAATCTCAATATGAGTATGGTCGTTCTCGTTTATTGCGCAGCTAACAAAAGTATGTATAGGCAGAAAACAATAACATACACACACGTCACACTGTGATTGGTAGAACACCGTTATACACATACTACATCACTACTGTGACTGGGACGGATCATCTGTCAGGCGGAGGGGCTTCACCTTCTCTTCCGGTCATAGTTCTGCCCACATCTGCTTAAGAGCAGGGGCTGTCAAATGGGACTAAATCATGCCCATTCTCACTCAGCCACTCCTCCACATTTCCCCCTTTTTCTTTTTGCACAAGCAAAACAGTAGATACTAGTTTGGATAATAAGCGTTTCACAATACCTACTATAATAATGATAATTATTAGTCCTACAGCCAGAGCATTAACAAGCGTAAACCTTCCTTAAAGAGATCTTTCACCCATCCTGTTAGTCCCCATTGTTCAAACCACTTGTTCCAGGAACTGGTATCTTGTTGCATTTTTTCTAAGTTCTTCTTCATCAAGGCAATTGACTGATGGATTGACTTACTATGATTGCTTAGGTTAAAACAGCACATGCCCTCAAAATCTTCACATCCATGGCCTTGTGACAATAGTAGAAAGTCAATCGCAGCACGATTTTGTAACAGAGCATGCCGTAGGCCTTTTTGATCTAACAATAATTCTCCTAAAACCTTCGTTGTTATATTACTTTGTTTCTCTGACCAACAGGCAAGACGTGCTAGATTCTTTAAGGCATTACCAGCAGCACCCGGTATAAAAACAGCTAAAGCAACGTGAGCAGCTACAGATGAAAGTTCAACATTGTCATTACCATCAGGGGTTAATAAGGCACGTTTTGTTCGACTCCAGCCAACAGACATAATGATATTCCTAAGTTGACTAAGAGACGGTGCAAACATGGTTAGTTTACCTAAATAGCAAGGACCACCAATGACATTTGCAGGTATGCTTATAGAGCAGAGCAGGGTTCTCACAGCATAAGCAATAATTTCATAGCTGTAACACACTGTCCATACACTTCTCCTCTAA
>JADKXX010025482.1:0-10672 GCA_017310255.1 Butorides virescens
GCTATGACTTCACTCACACAAGGTGTCTTTTTGTCAGTGGGGTTTTCTAACACGAACATGAAAGTTAAAGCTGTGGAACTGGGAGCCATGGACAATTTTAACTCACAACCAGTTCCCTCAGTATCTGGTTTTGTGGACACATGCTGTCTCACCCCAGTGGCTGTAGGCTGATATCCTGCTGGGTCCACTAGCTGCACTGGGACCCCACTGGCTCCCATAGCTGACCCCAGAGACTAAGGGTGCCCACACCCTAGTCTGATTTCAGTAGCTGGCACCAAATCCACTCACACTGATCCCCTCAGGAGCTAGTACTTGGTCCTTGCAGCACATGTACACACAGTATAGAGCGAGAATATGCAGAGAAGAGTTATGAAAAGATTTAATAAGACAGGATAGACTGCAGTGATCAAGCAGAGGGCTCAGCCAGGCCAGCAGTGACCAGCCCCAGCTTACACTCAAACATCCTTTTTTAGACCCCTTTTCCATCTACGCCCCTCTTTGTTCTTCATGACTCCCCTTCACCTGAATATCCCCTCACCAGCTGGCATAGTCCCACTGACCCCATCCAATATCTTCAACCCTCACATTTGCATCCTTACTAGTTGCAAAGTCCCAGTCGCCTGTAGTTTCTTGAGAGCTCATCAACTAGCAATGTTTATTCCTGGTTATTGTCTCTTAGTGCTAATTAGTCAGGTTTTATGTCTCTGTGGTTTTGACTCCCTCCCTTTTATTATCATTCCAATTTGGCATTAGTCAGAAAATCTGATTGAATAATATACATTCTCACACTCCATATGGATACCAAATAATATACATTCTCACACTCCATATGGATACCAAACAGCTGTCCTCCCAACATGTCTCAGTAACAGGAGATAAGTACTGTAAGTCTTGTGCTTTTGACAGTTCTCAGAAGCATGACTTTGGACCAAAATTTTATAACTGAGCTGGAATTTATTTCCAATTTATGTCCAGTTTATTTCCAGGAATGTGACTGACCTAACATGCACCTGAATGGTTTCATACATCTGTGATATAAAATCCTGCCACTGACTATCCTTAAATGCTCCTTGGAAAATTTGTGGAAAATATTATGACTTTGTGAGATTAATAATTTCACTGGTTCACATTTTATATTTCTAGGGCTACAGTATGTTTCCTCATGCTGTAGCTTTTGGACTCCAGATTAAAGATAACCAAAAGAATAATTTCACTAAAGTCATTCCTCTGAGTTTCCTTTAAATGCACTTATTACTTCCCGGTATTGAGGGAACTAGCCTACTTTTTACCTGCTAAAGCTAGGTATTATGAATACCACCTTTACACATGATCCTTTCTAAAGGTCTCTTAATAGTCTCAGAACTAAGAAATGGTGCTTGTAAAAACTTCTTTTGAAGACTGGGTTCATTCACCTGCCGTCAGATATCTAAAATGTAGACACCTGGTTTTGAGGTATTTGTCTAGATTCTTTTTATGGTCAATGGTGAGGTCTTCTACAGGGTAAGATCATCCTCAGGTTGATGAGACTAATCATGTTTTAAATTGAACTGTTTCTCTTCTTTGATTATGAATGGAGGCTAAAGCAATTGGCACAGACTCATAGCTTCTTACTGTGGGTACCTAAGTTAACACCTGATTATTCCCATCCAATTTTGTGGCACGGTTGCTTTGGTCATGAAGTTTTCCACATTATTGTTTTTTGGGAACCAGAGGAGCTGGGGAAAGATGGCAGAACATCAAAATCATTATTTCAGTTTTCTCATCAAGAAGTCAGGAGCATTTTGGAAAGCAAATCAGGGACAATTGCACAGTTTTGATTGGCTAGACCCACCCTGCAGATGCAGTTTGTGGGCCCTCAATTTTGACTAGTCTTTTGGTATAGCTGCCTTGGATGCAGAAGAAATTAAGTAGCTGTCCACCTTGCCCAGTCTTCTCGAAGGACCCTTCAGTTGAGGGGTTCCTGAAGGTCAAAGAACAACAGGTGCAGATTGCTACCACAACAGTGCAGTGGTGGCAATATCGCACCAACTGAGACTCCCTGATTCCTGTCCATAAGCTGATTCATCAACTGGAGAGCCAAGGAGTGATCAGCACTCACCCTTTAACCATCTCATATGGCCAGTGAGAAAGTCTGATGGAGAGTGAAGACTGACAGTAGATTATGGTGGCCTGAATGAAGCCAAGCCACCACTGAGTGCTGCTGTGTTGGACGTGCTAGTACTTCAATACGAACAGGAGTCCAAGGCAGCCAAGTGGTTGCCACAGCTGATATCACAAATGCATTTTTCTCAGTCTCTTTGGCTGCAGAGTGCAGGCCACAGTTTGCTTTCACTTGGAGGGGCATCCAGAACACCTGGAATTGACTCTCCCAGGGTTGGAAACACAGCCCTACCCTTTGCCATGGAGTTCACTGGAGCAGGGTAAGGCTCCGGAACACCTACAATACATTGATGACACAATCACACAGCAGAAGTTCTTAAGACCAGCAAAAAGGAAACACAAGCCTTCTTGGGCGTTGTAGGGTTTTGGAGGATGCATATTCCAAATTACAGCCAGATTGTAAGCCCTCTCTACCAAGTGACCTGGAAGAAGAATGATTTCAAATGAGGCCCTGAACAACGACAAGCCTGTGAACAGATTAAACAGGAGATAGTGCATGCAGTAGCCCTTGGGCCAGTCCGGGCAGGGCAAGATGTAAAAAATGTGCTCTACACCACAGCCGGGGAGAATGGCCCTACCTGGAGCCTTTGGCAGAAAGCACCAGGGGAGACTCGAGGCTGACCCCTACGGTTTTGGAGTCAGGGATACAGAGTATCTGAGGCCTGCTATCCTCCAACTGAAAAAGAGATATTGGCAGCATATGAAGGGGTTCGAGCTGCTTCAGAAGTGATTGGTACTGAAGCACAGCTCCTGTTGGCACCCCGACTGCTGGTGCTGGGGTGGATGTTCGAAGTGAAGGTCCCCTCTACACACCATGCAACTGATGCTATGTGGAGCAAGTGGGTCACACTGATTACAGAACTAGCTCAAATAGGAAAACCCAATTGGACAGGAATCTTGGAAGTGATCCTGGGGTGAGAATGTGTGAGAGGAGCAGCCCTGCAGACTCCCAGGCCAGTGCAGCAGGAGGGGCAGGAGGAGCTCCAGGTGCCGGAGCAGAAATTCTCCCGCAGCCCCTGATTCAGCCCATGGTGGGGCAGGCTGTCCCCCTGCAGCCCAGAGAGGCCCACAGGGGAGCACATCTCCACCTGCAGCCCGGGGAGGATCCCACACTGGAGCAGAGGGGAGCCCAAAGGAAGGAGGTTGTGACCCCATGGGAAGCCTGTGCTGGAGCAGGCTCCTGGCAGGGCCTGTGGCCTGGGTGTCTGCGGGGCTGCTCTGCTCACACATTCTCACCCCTCTCTCCAGCTACTGTTACAGAGCAGGTTTGTTTGGTTTTGGTTTTTTTTTCTTCTGAAATATGCTATCACAGAGGTGCTATCACCATCATTGATTGGCTTGGCCTTGGCCAGCGGTGGGCACAGGGAAAGCTTTTGGCAGCTTCTCACAGAAGCCACCCCTGCAGCTGCTCTTCTACCAAATGTTTGCCACGCAATCCCAATATACAGTGTTAAAACAGAAGTGAACAGTAGGATTGTTAAAAGGAAAGCCTGGAGTTCCCACGTGCCTATGCAAAAGGGTTAATTCCCTCAGGGTGATCTGGTTTTCCATCTTATCGTCTTAATTTTTCTGGGGAAACATTGTAAATGAGATACATAGGGCCACTGAAACCAAATCTGGTAGGTTTATGCTGATGTCTCTGGACAGGTCTATCCATTCCAATGCGTCTGATTCCCTCCTGTTCCTATAACAGCTTTCCATCTGTTTTATCACTACTTTAAAAGAACATTTTTATTTCAAATTATCATTCCTCAAAATAAAAATAACCATACAAGAAAACCCATTCTTTCATTCCTTTACTTTCCTGTGTTGCAAACACTGCATAGTCTTGTCTATAAGACCATACTTGGTCTCTTCTGCGTGCCCTCTTAAAGCACCTATCCTAGTAGGAATTATTCCATCATACTGAGAGGCGAACTCTGAGGTTAGCATTTACAGCAATGTTTAAGTTTCTAATAGATATGGTAAGGTTGACACTTTCAGTGACTCTTCATGGTTACTACCTACTGAGTGGGAGGTTTCCAAGGATAGAAATGCATATAAAAATCCTCTAGGAAGGTATAACAACTCTAGCCATAGTTTTAAAGGGGTTTGCGGGTTTTTTCTTCTCAAAGGAATTCTGATTTACTTGAGAATAAAGGGCCAGAATTCTTTAAAAATACTTCCTTATGAGAAACCTTTTTGCCAGTGAATAGCAGATGATATTTTTATTCAAAGGTGAACTGACAAGAGAGACTAAAGTGACAATCCAGATGAGGATGCTGCCCTTTATCTGAGATTAGTCTAACCATACAGGAAACATTTTCTGTAAAGTTTTGGTTTAGTTCAAGCAATGATTAATTAAAGGAAATCATATGTTTCAAATTACACAGACAATTGGTTGAAGCAATGAATCAATATTCTTGATCAGGATAATGATGTCAGAAATTAGGGAGGCATTGTGTATCAATCACATAAATCACATAAATGACACAGAACATAAATAACAAGAAGTGCTTATGCTGATCTATGCTGATGTTGCTATATTAAAGGTAGGTGGAGCCACAACAAACATGAACACAAACCTCTTTATTTTAGAAAAACTAAATTTTGTAATCATAATACCTCTCATAGTAACAAACAAATACAGTAAATGGCAGAGCGCCCTTTTATTTTTAATTTTTGCTTTCCTGGGTAATGAAAATAATGAATTATTGGAAAAGTCTTGGAAGCATAATCTCCAAATAAACACGTGGAAGAACAGGCAACCAAGCATGTAAGTCAAATACTGCCCACGGATGTCATGGTTTAACCCCAGCTAACAACTCAGCACCACACAGTCGCTCGCTCACTCCCCCCACAGTGGGATGGGGGACAGAATCGGAAGGGTAAAAGTGAGAAACTCATCAGTTGAGATAAAGACAGTTTAACAGGGAAAGCAAAAGCTGTGCACACAAGCAAAGCAAGGAATTGATTCCCTGCTTCCCATGGGCAGGCTGGTGCTCAGCCATCCCCAGGAAAGCAGGGCTCCATCACGCGTAATGGTGACTTGGGAAGACAAATGCCATCACTCTGAATGTCCCCCCCTTCCTTCTTCTTTGCCCAGTTTCTATACTGAGCATGATGTGATATGGTCTGCCTTGGGCCAGTTGGGCTCAGCTGTCCTGGCTTCTGTCCTGGCAGAGCAGGGGAAGCTGAGAAGTCCTTGCCTGGTGTAAGCCCTGCTCAGAAACAACTGAACCCTCAGGGTGTTATCAACATTCTTCTACTAAATCCAAACCACAGCACTGTGCCAGCTGCTAGGGAGAAAATTAACCCTATGCCAGCAGAAGCCAGGATGACGTATGACACAGTCAGGAGGCAGTATTTCTGCCTGCCTAATCATAATCTAAATCATCTGTCTTCTTTATAAAAATTATTGATATATACTTCCAAAAGAGGTTTCTGGAATCACTTTGCTACAGGACCCTGCAGAAAAGTCAACATGTTAGTCATAGAATCATAGAATAGTTTGGAAGGGACCTTTAAAGGTCCTCATTCTTTAACCTCAAATATTTTATTTCTAGTCACTGACTTTTTCAAGACAGTCTTTACCTCTTTGTTCCTCAAAGGATAAATGAAAGGGCTCAGCAGCGGTGTTATAAGGGTGTTCAGAAGGGATACCACTTTGTTCATAGGAGGCATGCCCTCTTGGCCTGACATAAATGACTATGCCTATAGAACATGATGTAGTCACGTGAGCAATGCAGGTAGAGAAAGCTTTCTGTCTCCCAAAAATAGATGGGATCCTCAATACGGTGAAAATTATGGTGCAGTAGGGGATGGCAGTCAACAAGGAAATGCTAAACAGAACCACTGTAGCAACAGTGAAAATAAGTATGATGGGTCTCAGTGCAAGCCAGCTTCAGCAGTAGCCCATAGTCACAGTAGAAGTGATTGATAATATTGGGGCCACTGAATGGCAGTCTGAACACCAGAACAATTTACATAAAGACAATCAGTAAACCACCCATCCAAGAGCCAAATGAGAGCTGAGCACACAATTTTCCACTCATGATGATGGTGGAGTAGAGAGTATTGTATATTGTTATGTATCGGTCAAAGGACCTGGCTGTGTGAAGGAAAGGAACACCAAGGAAAAAGCAGGAGAAGGCTTGGCCTTCGCACCCAGCTATGCTGATAGACTCCGTGACATCCAGAAGTCTGGCCAAAACCTTGGGTATAGTGGCTGAGATACAGATGAACCCTCAAAATTACAGATTTCCAAGGAAGAAACACATGGGTTTATGGAGAGTGTGTCACCACTGTGGCAATGATGATGACATTCCCAGTGACAGCCAAAATGTTAAAGAATATCTCAAAATTTAACAGCTTTGATACCAGATGTACTCTGTAAATAATTGTCCTGGTTTCGGCCGGGACAGAGTTAATTTTCTTCACAGTAGCTAGCATAGTGCTGTGTTTTGGATTTAGTGGTAGAAGAATGTTGATAACACACTGATGTTTTTAGTTGTTGCCAAGTAGTGCTCAGACTACTCAAGGACTTTTTGAGCTTCTCCTGCTCGGCCAGGTGCATAACAAGCTGGGAGGTAACACAGCTAGGACAGCTGACCCAAACTGACCAAAGAGCTATTCCATACCATATAACGTCATGCTGGGGGGAGCAGTTAGTCTGTCGGTCAGTTGCGGGGGGAATGATCGCTGTTCGGGACCGGCTGGGCATTGGTTGGCGGGTGGTGAGCAAGTGCATTGTGCATAATTCGTTTTGTATATTCTGTATATTCTGTTACCATTCTCATTATTACTATTATTATTTTCTCTTATTAAACTGTCTCTATCTCAGCCCATGGCTCTAACTTTTTTTTCCTTCCCGATTCTCTCCTCCATCCCACTGAGGGAGAGGGGAGTGAGTGAGCAGCTGCATGGTGCTTAGTTGCCAGCTGGGTTAAACCACGACAATAATAACAAGGGCATTTAATCAGGGGACTGTATTGTTGGCCCTCTTGGAACAAAGACCTCCTGGAGCAAGTAGGCTTGAAGAGGACATCCAAAACTTGGCAAGCAAACCCAAGGTCCATGTACCCTCAGCTGAACTACCCTCATTATAATACTAAGAATCACACCCCCAGGTCAAAGGACCCTTGCCCAGATCAAGACCCTTCTTTACAGAGCATGCATAGTATAAAGAAAGGACACCATAGCTTTAAATAAATGCAAGGCTTGCGAGAGCCAATAAGAAATAGATGTGATTAGGTGTGATTGCAAAATAACTGATAACCAGTGCTCTGAGTGTATAAAAAGCTGCGGTGTGATCACCAAGGTGTGCTCGCTTTGTGGAATTACCACCTAGCACCCATCTCTGCAGAAATGAGATAAATACATAATGTCTCTCCTGAGTGTCTGAAAATTGACTTACTGCACGCTGGGGCCACGAATCAACTTTTCAGACAACAAAAACACAGATCACCAGAGCTCCCACAAAGAACAAAACATGAACCCTTTGAGGGCCGGTTAAACAGAGAAGAATAAATTCAATCACAGAAGTCTGGTTTTCCATCCTCTGCTTCCACTTTGTATATTTCTGCATTAATAAATATGGCAAGTAAAGGAGCAATCAATGTTTTTTTTTTATGTGAGTAGGAAAGAGGAAATACATAGATATACATGTGTATGCACATATAGGTGTGTATACAAATATATGTATGTAAAAGACATTACAAGAATTATTTTAACATTTATTTTAAAGAAACCAGGAGGTTTGAGATGCTTATAATAGTGTTACTGTTTTGTTTTTCAGTTACTTTTTCAGTTGAAAAACTGGTCTCTCTTACACTAGAAGACTGTATGGAAGACTGAAGAATTTATGATCAACAGTGATATGTACTCGTAATATTCCCTCTACCAGTTGCATTTACAAGGGTGGGAGACATTACCCTAATTTCTGTCCTCTAAAAGATGGATGTCTACTCAAAGTTAATCTAGGCTCCTATTTTGAAGAGTCAGTGAAGAACACCCTCTAAGACTTGTTTGAAGTTTTAGAAAGCGGGCATTCTTTATTACGGTGCTGGATGCATGGGGGATCACGCCTCCTAACATGCATGTAACCGAAATCATACAACAGATATAGAATGAAGATACGCATATTCGTCATATTTCCTATGACAATGAGTTCCCAAAATTTATTTACATGTTCCCTTCCCAATCACGTGTTGGTTCTTGTATCAACATTAGGGTTACCCGAAGGATCACGCAGACACCCTGCCATCTGCGGGTCAAGGAAACACAGCATACACAGTATGGATGCTCCAAGTGACGCAGTTTATTTTCTAACCCCAAAATTTATAGCAGAGCCACATTCCAGTCCTGCCAGTCACTGTGTGGTCACAGTGACGCCCTCTTGCTCCTCCTCTTCGTAACCTTGTGGTTAACTGCCCACTCGCTTCTGCACTTCTTGCATTCCACAATCACGCATGCTCAGTGATTTGAGTCGGTGGTCTTTGGGTCCTCACTGGTCATTGTGGAGGGATCTCTGTGATTGTTTTCCATGATCTCTGTGCCTTTCTTCCATAGATGGTCATAAGTTGACTCACTGAGTGGCAAGTCCTTGTCCTTCTGCACTTATCTTGGGGGTCGATGACTTCTTCAGAATCTGTTAATCTTGTTACAAAGAGATGCTATTTTGAAAGTTCCTAGACAGATTGACACTTCTTACTGTGAGTTATATTTTACAGCTACCAGCTACAAGCCACAGGCTGAACTTTTTTAAAAAATGTGTAAACCTTACATTCTGTATCAAGAGTACTGCTGAAAGTGATGAACCCCATTTAGACATAGGCAACATGAACTACCCCTTTCCATAGCCATTCCTCCATCTGTTGTCCATAGCAGAAGACAGGATATCTGGATGGCAATAGTTATCCAAAAATGTCATTCTTTCAACAGAGATGAAATGTATATTGCCTTTTGTATATACAAAGCCTTCATAACTCTGTCCTGGATGCAACTTTATGTAAGAATTCACTCTTTTCAAGGCATTAGTTCATGCCAAAAAATAGACTATGCAGGCAAAATTTTATATCTCTGCTTTCTTAAACTTTATATCACTTGGGTTTTGTAGAGGGATTTCTTGAACAACAGGGCCACAATGTGCTGTGGAGCTATGTGGACAATCCAGGTGTGTGACTGATATGATAAAGAGAGCTATTCCTGGAGTTCGGTTAGCACAAAAACAAAGAAGGGGGGTTGTGGATACATTCCTAGCAGAACAAGGACACCAGGTGCTGATAGGGTTGGAATGCTCTTAAAGGGGAAATGCTTAGCCAGTGTATGGGACGCTATTAAAGGGGAAATGCTTAGCTGCTAGAATAGAGAAGAGGTAACCGCAAGTAGGGTAAAGTAACAATGAGTGAGGCTTTGCTGTATATATCCAATCACTATTAGAGGAGAAGTGGACAGTGTGTTACAGCTATGAAATTATTGCTTATGCTGTGTGAACCCTGCTCTGCTCTATAAGTATACCTGCACTTTGCAATAAAGTTGAAGCATTCACTATACTCCTATGGAGACTGTGTCTGCTTTCTAAAGCTCCCCTCTTCCCTGGTTAGCCCAAACAAACCGGTCACCCTGTTCAACAAATGGCGCCCGAACAGGGACTCAGCAGATAGACGTAACGGCGTTGATGCTGGTGCTAGAGACGTAATGGCGTTGATGCACAAAAGGCTCCCTAGTCTTTCCACAGGAAGCGAGAGCCGGAGGAGAGCTGGCATGGACGTATCTGAGTCTCAGTGACCAAAGGTAGGAAAACTTACAACTTTCCCCACGCCTATGTAGCCGTGAGCATGGAATCAGCATCTGCAGCGGCGATTAAGCTATTGATTAGTATCCTCTCTAAGAAAGGGGAATCAGTAGCCAAAAAGACTTTAAGTAAGCTATTAAACTGGGCGAGATCCCATGGATTTCTGCTCTTGCCTGCGCATTTGTTTACTGAGAGCTGTTGGTGAGATTTGGGCGATTATATGTGGGAACTAACAGTAACCGACCAAGATAAAGACATTCACGGCTTTAGAACTACCTGGCGGACTGTCATGAACACCTTAAAGGACATGCATGCAGAAACGAAAGTAGCGGCCGCGGCAGTACAGGCATTAATTCCACCGGCCCCAGCCCCAACCCCACCCCCGGCCGCCGCCTCTTGCACCAGCCAGCCCTCTTCCGCCACAGCCGCCTAAGCCAGGCCAACTTGAAACCTTTTTCGGGGTCGGACACTTGCGCCCTATAAAAAGCATGACCAGCCAGCAGTGCAGGCGCCGCTGCAGCACCCACTGTGGAACCATCAACACCCCCCCCCCGATGTGCCTACGATGGCACAGTGATTTTATGAAAAGGCGGAAGGACTCGGCTGATGACGGAGTAGCTGGTCTACCTGGGATTTGAAAGAAAATTGGAGACACTGCGCAGTGGATCATCAAAAAAAAAAAAAAAAGAAAGGGGGGAGCAGCCGAGACATGTTCCAGCATATTCTCTCTGTGAGAGA
>JADKXX010025519.1:0-13314 GCA_017310255.1 Butorides virescens
CCAGATGGCATTAGCCTTTTGGACAGTCTCTTATGTTCATAGCCAAAGTGCTTGACTTTGAATTGTCCTGAACCAGGAATAAACTGCACCTGCCCTACCATCAGAGGTAACCTATGTAACCTGTAAAATGGGCACTACCTCCATGAGATCTTAGAAGTTTCTTCTCTTTTTTACACTTAACCAATCTGCCACAGCCCATTAAACTGTCCCTGATATTCTCCTGGTAATTCCTGTTGCAGGCAGGCTCCTCTGGCATGACGCGGTACAAAATTGAGCAATATAGGATTTCTAACATGCACCTCTTTTTATCTAGAGCGTCGTGGTTTAACCCTGGCTGGCAACTCAGCACCACCCAGCCGCTCGTTCGCTCCCCCCACAATGGGATGGGGGAGAGAATTGGAAGGGCAAAAGTGAGAAACTCGGGGGTGGAGATAAAGGCAGTTTAATAGGGAAAGCAAAAGCTGCGCACTCAGGCAAAACAAAGCAAGGAATTCGTTCACTAGTTCCCCATGGGCAGGCAGGTGTTCAGCCATCCCCAGGAAAGCAGGGCTCCATCATGCGTAACGGTTACTTGGGAAGACAAGCGCCATCACTCCAAACATGTCCCCCCCTTCCTTCTTCTTCCCCCAGCTTATATACTAAGCATGACGTCACATGGTCTGGAATAGCCCTTTGGTCAGTTTGGATCAGCTGTCTTGGTTGTGTCCCCTCCCAGCTTCTTGTACACCTGGCAGAGCTGAGAGCTGAGAAGTCCTTGGCCAGTCTAAGCACTGCTCAGCAACAACTAACACATCAGCATGTTCTCAATGTTCTTCTTGTGCTAAGTCCAAAAGACAGCACTATGCCATCTACTAGGAGGAAAATAACTCTATCCCAGCTGAAACCAGGACATAGAGACATAGAAACGACAGGAGACCTCACAAGTAGAAGCATGGTTCGTGTTGATAGCCTCATAATGGAAAAATAGTTTTGCGAAACTGCCCTGGGTAGTTGCTCTACCATTTAATGTGTCTGTATGTAGAACACTGTAACGGGAGTTTATGCAAGCATTTACTATTGCTACTCTTTGGCTGATGGATTTTAATTTGTATTCAAAGTTCTGGGTAATATTAAAATCTCAGGTGTGGACATTGTGTTTAAAGGACCCTTCAAAAAGGGCAAGAAGGAGGACCCAGGGAACTACAGGCCGGTTAGTCTCACCTCTGCCCCTGGAAAGGTGATGGAACAACTCATTCTGAGTGTCCTCTCCAAGCAAGTGGATGAAAAAAAGATCATCAGGATTACCCAGCACAGATTCACCAAGGGGAAATCATGCCTGACCAATCTGATAGCCTTCTATGATGGCATGACCGGCTGGGTAGACAAGGGGAGAGCAGTGGGTGTTGTCTATCTTGACTTCAGCAAGGCTTTTGATACTGTTTCCCATAACATCCTCATAGGGAAGCTCAAGAAGTATGGGTTGGATGAGTGGACAGTGAGGTGGATTGGGAACTGGCTGAATGACAGGGCTCAGAGGGTTCTGATCGGCGGGGCAGAGTCCAGTTGGATGCCGGTAGCTAGTGGAGCTCCCCAGGGCTCAGTACTCAGCCCGGTCTTGTTCAATTTATTCATCAATGACCTGGACGAGGGGACAGAGTGTACCCTCAGCAAGTTCGCTGATGACACAAAACTGGGAGGAGTGGCTGATACGCCAGAAGGCTGCGCTGCCATCCAGTGGGACCTGGACAGGCTGGAGAGTTGGGCGGAGAGGAACCTGATGAAGTTCAACAAGGGCAAGTGTCGAGTGCTGCACCTGGGGAGGTCAAACCCCATGCACCAGTACAGGCTGGGGGCTGACCTGCTGGAAAGCAGCTCTGCCGAGAGGGACCTGGGAGTCCTGGTGGATGACAAGCTGACCATGAGCCAGCAGTGTGCCCTTGTTGCCAAGAAGGCCAATGGTATCCTGGGGTGTATTAAGAGGAGTGTAGCCAGCAGGTCGAGGGAGGTTATCCTCCCCCTCTACTCTGCCCTGGTGACCCCACCTAGAGTACTGTGTCCAGTTCTGGGCTCCCCAGTTCAAGAAAGATGAGGAACTCCTAGAAAGAGTCCAGAGGAGAGCAACTAGGATGATAAAGGGACTGGAGCATCTCCCCTACGAGGAAAGGCTGAGAGAGTTGGGCTTGTTCAGCCTGAAGAAGAGAAGACTGAGAGGGGACCTCATCAACACCTACAAATATCTTAAGGGCGGAAGTCACGAGGATGGAAGCAGTCTCTTTGCAGTGGTGTCCAGTGACAGGACTAGGGGCAACGGGTGCAAACTGAAACATAAGAGGTTTCAGTTGAATAGGAGGAAAAACTTCTTTACTCTGAGGGTGACAGAGCACTGGAACAGGCTGCCCAGGGAGGTTGTGGAGTCTCCTTCTCTGGAGATATTCAAAGCCTGCCTGGACGAAGTCCTGTGTAGCATGCTCTAGGAGATCCTGCTTTAGCAGGGGGGTTGGACTAGATGATCTCCCGAGGTCCCTTCCAACCCTTGCGATTCTGTGATTCTGTGACCCCTTTTTCTGTGGGTTCGTGTGTGTGCATGTAAACGTGCTAGGAAAAACTTAATCACATGTTAAACACTAATTATCACACTTGCATGTCTTTTATACGTACAGTGATGCTTCAGATGTTTTTCTTCACCTTATGTTCTTATATTCTCATCTTAACTCTGGGTCATCACAGCCTTTAGAGAAAGATGAGAAGGTAACTTCCACAAAGCACTGTGTGGTTCAGTGCTAGTTTCTGGGAACTTGTTTGCAGTTGTTCTGTCCCGTGTGGGATTGATTGAACTTCTGGGCCTTTGCATGTATGGTAATTTTGCTGAAAAGACATGTTCGCTATTTGATAGTCTTATCTCTGTGTGTTTCTTTTTTTTTTACTTTTTAGGTGCATTGAATTTCAGTCCTGATGATGGTGATTCCATTCCAGGAGAAAGACAACCTACAGATATAAACTGGGTAAATAAAGATAGGAAAGACTCTAAGAGTAATCGGAATAGAAGTAATTTACCATTTCCTAGTCTGTCTTCTGAAAGAGGTACAGATTATGAAAGCTCTTCCACAAAGCATCATGGCTTTTGTAATCCAGGAAGTCAGTATGGGAATTCTGCAGACTTCCACCAGTGTTTTGGTACCAGTAAAAGTTTGAAGAATCGCCACTTGCAAAACCAGAGATGGCACAGATCACGAAACGATAGCACGTGTACTAGAAGCAAGGTCAAGCAAAGTACTGTGGATGCTGCTGCAGGTCCAGGAATTTCAGATGCTGCAGTAGTACCTGGGAGAAGAGCACCTCCTAGAGGATACAATGACTTTGTCTCCTCAGAGAGCGACAGGGAGGTACCTAATGCAGATAGCAGAGGAGCAAAGCCAAAGAAAACGCATCTGATGCATGCATCTGGAAGAGGTTTCAGGGAGAAGGGAAAGCAAGTACATGAGCGGGAAAAGAGAGTGAGCTCTAAACAGAAAGTCGAGCTGTTTGAAAATGTTCCATCTTTGGATTTGACTCAGTCTGACTCTTCAGAATCATCTGTTGGAAAGGCATTTGGTGATGGAGCTGTTGGTAGTGGGGATGAGCAGAAAGGCTACAGTTATGTAAACAAAAGATATCCCCGGAAGCCTGTGTGGAATAAACCCCCAGTAGAAAAGGAGTGTCAGAAAAGACCTGATTCTCACCGTGGTAAAAATACAAAAGTGTGTAAGAAGTCTTCTCTTGCGTATGCTCCAAAAGATAAAAGTGAGAGAAAGAAAGAACTCTCTGTTCACAAAAATGATGAAAACTTGACCAGTGAAATCGGGCATCAATTGTCTGACTCTGTCGGATGTAATGGAAGAAAGTTCCTGCTAAAGGGGGATCAGGCACCTGCACTTCATTTCAGCTGGACCCAGTACTGGAAGAAGCAAAGTGATGTACCAAAAAACAAAGAAACTCATACAGGTAGGCTTTGTGGACTGTCCTGTAGTCCTGTATTAAAGATGTGGTCTTGAATAATCTAAACTGCCTTCACGTTTGACTAGCTGAAGAGGCTTATTATTTCACATTAGGTCAGTATCAGTTTCAGAGGGTAGAATTAAATGTAAATGTGTGGTTTCCAAGTGGGGAGGTGTTCTCTAAGTTTACTAGGGAAGAGCAGGTTTTGTTTAAAGTTTATTGGGTTTGTGGGTTTTTTGTTTTGAGGCTTTTTTCATTATGCTACCAAACTGCAAATGATGGCCTGGTCAGGCACCATGTTAAAACGTGTAGATTGTGAGAGCAGGGAGTAGAACTCTGAGCATTCTGAAGAATGGGACTTGAGAGGGACAATCCTAAAACTGAGTTTTGCAGAATCGGTTTTCTCCTGTTTTGTGTAGGAGTAGGAAAATGCCAGATAGAGGAACTGTATTCTGGTCCTAACTGGACTTTTTGCTTGCTTTTTTTTTTTCTTTTTTTTTTGCAGTGGTGGTATCAAAAGGTAATTAGAAATAGAGAAAGTCTCTGGATACTGTTTTTGGAAGTTGAGAATAGAAACATGTACCATTGACAGTGTAAAGCAGACCCACAGGTTTTGACTGTTGGAGTGAATTTTGTGCCAACTCATACCTTTAGGGACTTAAAAAATGAAATGGAAATCAGCTGAATGAGCTCTTCAGTGCCACAGTACTGGTTTCTGTTTCTAGAGAATCTGGGAAGCTTTTTCTTACTATTTTAGGTAAGCTTAACTGTGCACTGAGAAGGTGTAGTCTCCTGTTATTCATAGCTTCACAGCATCCAGCAGCAGAAGTCCCGTTTTCTTTCAGAGCCAGTAAGGAGGTATTTTTTTTTCTTTTTTTGGTCCCTTTGCAGTTGAAAATCTCCTGCTGCCGGGAATGATAGAGACGGGTAGACTAGTTCTTGTTATCCTAACTGTGGTATTGAGCCTTTTGAAGATTGTTCCTTCTCAGTGTCTTGTTGCTTTCAGAGCTGAGAAAGTAGTGGCATAATTGGGATGCATAAGACAAGGTCCTGTCAGAAACTTTGTTCTCTTGGGAGAAGCTCAAGGATCAAGATCCTCCTTGATCTTTCCAACTTAAATACATTAATTTCCATGCTCCTGGGTTCTGCTTGAATCATAAAATTAAAGATACCTCAGTACCTTCTCCCAGCATGATTATTAAATGAAAAACATCATATGCAATAAGTAGGAAGAGAAGTAGTGATCTTTTTACAGGGAGTTAAAGGAACTTCCCCCTCCAAAATGCTTTAGTTGGGGGCTAGTTTGGAAACAGCATCTGCCACTATTTTCAGGGGACTGAGTCTGTGCTTTTTAACTATTTATGGACAGCTATCCTTTCTGAATACTGTATAGCATTAGTCTTCTGGAGAAAAGTAGTATGTTTTAGGTGGAGGTGCTTTCTTTGCAACAGGTAGTATTCATGGGGTACCGAAAGCAGAGATGACTGCTAATTCCAGATCTTGCAGTGCTTGATGCAGGAGGGCTGGAAAAGAAGCTTGAAAGTGCTTATATCCTATTAAGGAGGGCAACAGTGATGTCAATTGATTAAACAAGTTTCCAGGCATCCATGGGCTTGCTTTCAGTTATGTGTGGTACAAACACATTTTGCATTGATAGTCTTTTTTTTTTTTCGTTTTATTTTTGTCCATTATGAGTTCTAGCTTCCTGTGTATTAGTACCACCTAAAACTGATACATTTTTACGCTTTCCACTTGTTATTAAGATATTTTAAAGTTCTACAGGCACAGATCAAATAGGATTTCTGAGGTGTATTTGGTAGCCTTACTTTGATGGGAGAGTTAATCTGGCAGAAGTGAAGTTATGTGGTGCTTTTGTAATGGTTGCACATCTAACTGTGTTTTCAGGCTGGTTTGTCTTTCATGTGGAGTTCTTGCTTTATTTTCAAAGTACTTCCTCTTGTTCTTTCATATGGCTCAAAAGGCTCCGTACTTTGACTATTGTTTCCCAGTAATGCTACTCCTGAAAGCAGTCGGTTTATGAGGGGCTTATTTCCGTAATCCAGGTACTTCACTGTTAATATTTGTGTCATCTTCCAGGAATACTGGGGGATGGGAATTAAATTTAATTTTGGGTGAAACTTAGGTAGTTAAGAGCTTTAAGCTTTCTGGTTTAAACTTTGTGCAAAGCAAAATTTCCCATATAAAGTGATGAGTATAGTCTCAAACTTCTGCCAAGCTTCAAACTATTAACTCACTTGTAAGATAGAATGATTGCTATTTGATAACAGGAATTATTGTTGCCACCTTTATGGGAATCTCGTACTCCTCCTTCCTGCTCTGCAACTCGAGAAATGCATGCCAAGTATCAAATGGGAATCTTGCAGGAGTAAACAAATACCTTGCTTACAGCCACACAGGAAAAATACGTTCCGTTATACTTTAAATGAAGTCTTGGAATTTAATTTTGAATTTTGTTTCTCAGCTAGCTGATGTCTCATGCACAAGTGATGTATTTTATTTGCAGGGTCGTTGATTGAACAGCTGACAACAGAGAAGTACGAGTGCATGGTATGCTGTGAGGTGGTCCGAGTAGTAGCCCCGGTGTGGAGCTGTCAGAATTGTTACCATGTCTTCCACCTGAATTGCATTAAGAAGTGGGCACGATCACCAGCTTCACAAGCTGAAGGTTGGTATTCTCTCTTGCACAGACTTTCTCTCTCAAATATATGTAATAGCAAAGTTCATATGTTTCTTCTGTTGGAAAAGTACTTGTGAATACTGTCTAAAGCAACCAGGAAGCTGTGAACAAAGCAAGTTTAAAGCATGGCTTTTTTCAGGGTTCTTTGGATGCTTTGTATAATCCTCCTAACTGTTTTGATTCTTTCTAGTATTCTAGCTAAAACTAATTTCCAGGTGAAATCAGTGCATCAAGATGCAAAGCTCTGTAGGGCTGTGTTTTTACACACCAAGAAATATTTAATCTTCTCACATCTGTGCTTGGCTGAGCGGTCAAACACAATCAGCATGCCAAGCATTAGTTGTCTGCTTTTACTCAACGACGTCTTAGTTCTGTTCTCAGATCAAGTACTCCTGAAACCTGTCACCAATGCCATGCAGTGAAATGAAATTCAGAGAAGACAGAAAGCTTCTGCCTTTGCCGGTAGCTCAGACTGTTTCAGATTCTTTGTATGGTACCACTTTTTGAAACTCTCACACCGCTACGTGCTGCCCTTTGAATGCTTTACTGTAAGTTAAGGCTGAATTGCAGCCTCTTTCCTGCGTTCAGTTGTGTGATGTAGACATGCTCTGAAGACTGCAATGTTAATTTTGAAGTAAGGTGTTTTTTTTCCTGTACCCTGCTTGTTTAGCATTTCCCGTTCCTCACGTGTCTTTCTGTCTCTGTCTGGGCAGACCGAGGAAATACTGTTTGTCAGCTACTTCCAAAGGCTTGAGAGAAGTTTTGACAGACTGTAAATCTCTTGCAGAAAGGATTGGTTGCAAAGTTCTTGGATTTTGGAAAATGCACAGACAGACTTCTGGGTAGGGCTGGTCGTGCTTCATACTGACAGTAGAAAGGAAGTTAGAAATACCAGCACAAGATTTGAAACATAAAGGCATTGGAATGTTTGCGAAGGGAACAGATTTTTGGGTAGGACTGAGGTCCTAAGCCAAGCTGAGAGTGACTGCTGAGAACCTTTATCTCCCAGCTGTTTTTCTGTCACCTTCTTTGGAGCTGATTTATCCCCCTGAAACAGCTATTCCTCGATCAAAAGAGTATCTGCTTGTGTAAGGGAGGTTTTGCTTCTCTGTCAAGACAGGGACCTTAGATGCCTGAATCCTGACAGCATTTCAAATAGGCATATCTTTTGGACTTTTGCTTTTCTTGTAAGAGTTTGTGGACTAAATATGCTACTGTATCCTGTGTATGAGAGAATTTGCATTAATTGAAATTAAAGTTGGTGGCCTCAGTAGAACCGATTCCAGAGCTCCAGTAAGGACACTGATGCATATTTCTTGACCTGCAAAGGCCCTGCTACCCTATCTCGATTAGAACTTGTATGTCAGAGTGTATTTGTTTTATGGAAGGTTGCTTGGATGTAGATTCTACTTTTCAGGCTTTGTATAACATTGAGGAATTCACTGTAGGCAGTAATTACTGTCTACCAGAAGAGAAATGGGACACTGTAATCCACCTAACTCAGTAATTCACTGGTTTTCTGGAAGAGGAAGTAAAACCTTGTTTTTTTTTCTGGGCACGATTTACTTTAAATCCCCGCCATTCTGCAAATGTTGTACTGAATTCCAGGAAATCTTACCCAATCTGAGCACTGAAACTTTTCCCTGCTACATTTCACTTCCAGCTTAGTGAGAATATTGTGTTCATAAGGTCAGTTTTGAGTGTTCATTCTTTTATGTTTTTGAAGCAACTGAATGTTTTGGTGAGAATGTCCCCCTATTTGGGGCCTTGCAGCAGCTCTTATTTCTATGACACGTAGTAGGAGGGTGAGGGTATGTATGTGTACATAATTCCTCGCAATTTTTTGTGATCACAGCATTGTATCAGAGAAATCCAGAGTGCTTGGATGAGGTAGATAGCCCACCAAGGATGTCATCTTCTCACGTAGTTCCATCTTCCAGATCAATAGTAGTGGGTATCTTTTGTGTATCATAATGTATCTATTTCCTCATAACCATTGGATGGTTAGAAAAGCAGGTGTGGATCCCTCAGGGAGAAGGCACAACACCCAGCCAGCGAAAGCTTTGGCTTTAATGAAAGCGTAGCTTTACCCTGGGTCACCAACGCTAAGCACATGGGGACCCAACGCAACGGGAGCCCTGCTTGGGACTGAAGCTCAAAGGGAGGCACCGCAGGGATGGATAATAAAGCTTGTGCCGATTAACATATCATATACATCTGCAATGTCCCGTTTTGCTCATTAGTGAAGTCGCTGATGTAATGCGGGCGCTGTTGTCCGAATTCTGAGATGCACAACTGGCTGTCAGGTTGGCACCCATGCAAAGGTGGGTGCAGGAGAGGGAGGGGAAGGTGAACTATCCTGGGTTACTGTGTCAGTGAGATAAAACGTGCTCGGGACTCTACATACTCAGGTGGGAAGAAGCAAAGGATTATCCTAGGTTACTGGAACAACGTTGTCTTGCACCCTGCAGTATCTCTCTTCTCAGGGGCTCTTTCAGATGGGTTTCACTGAAGGTGTCTTCCCTCAGAGACTTCTTTGCCTTCTGTTGCCCTGATCTGAAAAATTACTTCTAGTTTTGCCAAGCCAGGTGAAAGAATCTCCTGATTATCTGTGGGGAGTGAGAGGGCATTGCTCTATTCTTGGTCTGCTTACATTAGACTTGTGGTTGACATCCAACGTTCCGTATTTCCACAATGTAGACAGTCAGTGGTACTCAGAACTAGCAAATGGATCTTCCTTGCATATTAGAGATGTCCTGGTCAGGAGGAGGAGCTCTGCTAGGCATCACTTTGCCATCCTGTGGAAAGATTCTTTCCTATAAGGGAGAACATAGCTTTCTTCTTAGCAAGCGTTTTTACTAACATTTTGAATTGTGCCTTGGAGGAATGTGACCTCTAGATATTGCACAGCTAAGGTCAATCTGACAAGAATACCTGTATTGCACTCAAGATCTTTTACTTTATTATGTAAATACAGGGGAAAGGGTTGTCTCTTGCCCCCTTTCTCCTTCTACTCCTTTTAAAACCTGATGCTTCAGTGGTGCCTGACTTTTGCCCTTATTTTGATGGAACAAATGTTTTAAGCCATTTGCTCCCTTCTTTGCAGGGAAGGTAGTTTTACTGGTATTTTCATTTTGGTTGGAAGGATTGGAGATATTTGAGTTATTACAACTGTCTCTGTTCCCTCTGCTGCCCCTGCCCTCCACTTCCAGATGAGCTAGTGGTCTGTACCAATCCAATGTTGGCCTCTAAATGGCTTCTGAGTTTCAGTGGACAGAATGTGAATCTACTTGCCTTTCTTTTTTTCTTTTTTTCTTTTTTTCCTTTCTTTTTTTTTTTTCCCCTTAAGCCCCGCTGTTCAAGGGCTGAAGCCATTCTATGTGCCTTGGATATTATACAAATGTTGTCACTTTTTGGTTACTGGGACAAAAGCTTTTGATGGTGTCTAGCTGAGAAGTCAAAGCAATAGTTTATTCTGATACAGGTTATCTCACTGGAGAACTGCATAAGACCATTCAGAAGAGGTAACATGAAACTACCAGTGTTGATTCGAATATATTCTACTGCTACAGTTCAAGTGACTGAAATTTTCTGTTTGGAGTTCCTTTTACGTAGCTAGTATTGTATATATGTTGAAAATTCCTTCTGTACTGCTGCCTTAGGAAAAGTAGCCTTTGAGAATTCGCTCTTTATTCCAGCTGATGTGTTTGGATCCTTTCTTCTGTAATCACCTATGACTCCTCTAGGCAAGCATGTAAAGAGGAAAGCTGCATGTTTGAAACGACATGTGAAGATCCCTAGCCTGTATATATAATTCCCAGCTCTTCCTCATCGAGGTTCTTTTGAGCCCTTTAATCCTTTAGGTTTCTGGAAACAGGGGATGGTTTGCTGTGCCTTTATGCCAACAGGTATGCAATAGGAAGAAGGGGCAGGGTTCTGGGCATGCTACCACAGATAACGATGATAGCAAATACTAAACCAATGTCTAGTAAATGGGAGTGAGGTGTGTTGGTTTTGCTTAGACAACTGTCCTTTTGGTGTCTTTGGTTGGCATTCTGCCTACTTTGCTCCTATTTGTGAGTGTGGCATGTTCATTCTGTAGGCTCACCCTCATTCTCACTTTGTTCAGTAATCAGGACTTGTAAGGAGTGGCTACAGGACCACTCCTTAGAAACGTGGATTTGAGGAGTCATCCGCTGTCATTCCATCCTACTGTAACTGCATCTGAATCCAGGAAGAAAACTTCTATTTCTTGTATTTTTGGAGGAAAGCAGCTGTGCGTGTTCCATGTGGGTGGACCCATGTGAAGGTAGTTATGTCTTAGAGGAGCAAAGGATAATCGATGATTAAGAAGAAGAAAATGTATCTTGAAAGGCTGTTTTGCTTGGTAAAAGGTTCCTATTTTACAGGGACCTTCACTATACTCTAGAGAAACTATTGCTTGTGGAGAACTGGGCATCTCGCTCCGGGAGAGATGTTGGTAGGAGAGGCCTCTGGCCAGCCTCCTGAAGCTCTGATGATAGGCTTACCTTCACGGCTTTTGAAAAACATAACATGGTATAACACTGAAAGAAATTGTGTTGTTAAAGTAATAATTAAGTATACTGTACAAAGTCATCCCTTAGGGTTTAGTGTGCTAGCTTTGGGAGAAACCACATAAGGTGCTGAGAGCTTCATCAGCAGATATCCCTTTCAGTCCCCCGCTGCCAGTTTTTACCTGCAGCTTTTAACACCTCTTTCTGAGATGCTTCAGTTTGTAGCAGTCAACTAAAAAAACCCCCCACAACCTAGGTCAGGAAACGCAGGCTGGTCTTGAGCACGACGATGAGAGTACGCTCCTTGTGCCGCTGTCATACAGCTGCTCAGCCCATAATTGTACAGCTCTCTGCAGCAGCCTTGGTGGCACAGTGCTATGGGCCGGGATAGTGAGGGGTATGAACAGGCACCAAGTATTGAAAAGAATAGAGATGCTTTGATTTGCCTTTCACGAATGTCAAGGCAGTCTATAATCTGGATCATTGCCAATTTGTGAAAATCATTACAGCTGTGCATTATGATGGTTGATGTAAAAATTCTCCAGTCCAATTGATAGTGAACCCAGGTGTGCTTGTCATTGCAGTGCATTGTCTTAGCACACATAGGGTTTCTTGCTTGCAGTCCTTCCTGCATTTATAACGTGAAAATACCTTAAATCTTGGTCAGGTTTCTTAATCACAGAGAACAGTTCTAAAATAACAGCTTTATTAATTTACCAGTGCTGAATTGATTGGTTAAGAGAGAGACAGTACGAGCTAATCAGTTTATATATTTAAAAATTTTTTTCTCTCTCTCTCCTCCCTGCCCCACTTTGTGTTCAGTAGTGCTCTCACACTGGTATTCTTCATAGCCAGACATGTACTGAATTGGGGCAATATCTTCATGAATGTCGCTTTCCTTACACTGAAGTTCTTCCTTTGCTGCTAAACAACACCCTCCTGAAATGCAGAAGCAAGAAAACTGTTGTTCAATAAAATACCAACTTGAATAATAATAACGTCCTAGTCAATAGCTAGGTATTGTCACCTTTAAATTTAATTAATTAAAGCAGATGATTCTGGTTTATGCAGCACTAATTTATTCTGGACATGAAGCATTGCTAAATTGGTCTTCCGGAAGACACGTAAACTCATAACATGAGAGGATAATGGAAAGGGAAATAGAGGTGGTGCTTCAGGCCGTAGGGGGTTCTATTTTTCTTACCGATTCCCAACACTTTAACCCTTTTTTTCTGGCATCTTTAGATATGGTGAAGCCTGTCTATATTCTAGTAGAATGTCTTATAACAGGGTGCCAGATATTAGAAAAAGTGCAATTCAAAAATTTGTTCTTGCCTCTATATAAAGCTGGAGCCTGGTCAGATGAAGTACCACTGCTGTGTTTATAGACTGTTTTTATACTGTGTAAAATGCATTTTTATTACCCTGCTCTCTCACCAATTCTGTGTAAATGGAAAACCTTAGTCTGGTTGCTGCTGTGGTAAGAAACAAGGTGAGAGCACTTACTCTAGGTTTGCAAATTAGCAAGTCGTTTTTATCTCTTTTTTTTTCTTCCCCCCCTGCCCCCCACAGATGGTAATAGTGGTTGGAGATGTCCAGCTTGTCAGAATGCTTCTACGCAGGTTCCTAAAACTTACACTTGTTTCTGTGGTGAGTTTCTTGCTTGCTTTTGCAAAGAAAAACAATTTTGTCATTTTGTGTTGTGTGGTTTTTGGTTATTGTTGGTTTTGTTTTTTTTTTTAATTTGAGTTTCGATATTGCTGCTTGTTTACATCCCCAAAATTCAAGCTGTTTAAAACTTTACTGACACTGGAAGGTGGCTGCGCAGAGAATCTCACAATATGTTGCTTAAAACATTTTAAAAATGCCATACTGAGTCAGAAGTGCTCAATATTTTCTTATCAGTATGCAAAAATAGTGCTTTTTGTAGAATAATGGTAGAATTGGGCTGCTAGCCTACAAACTTTACATCTGTAGAAGGACTGAAATAATCTGCATATGTTATGTCTGTCTTTGCAGCAAGGTACACCAAAATAATACATGATTCAAGCATACAACTGTCTAAATTTTTAAATTGATTTAGCAATTTTGTCTTTTTTGTTGATTGGGAACACATACAGGTTAAAT
>JADKXX010025520.1:0-12409 GCA_017310255.1 Butorides virescens
CTCTGGCGGCCATGTTCCTGAATAGTTTGGGTTGGGTTGGGGTTTTTTTATTTGTTTTGTTTTCTTTTTTTTTTTGTTATCATTAAAACTTTTATCCAGCTATAGATCTCAGTATGAGATTTAAAAACATGAAGGGAACATCTTTGGGGGTTTTTTCAAGCATTTGACAAGAATATATACATACCTTAACAAGCCGAGCCAGAGAAATCGGTGCAGAAGAGTCATCGATCTGTTCACAACAAATTAAACACATGTTCAAGCACCACAACCAAAACACAGCAATAGTTAACCTCTGCTGTACTCTGCAAGTCTGCACCATAACCTCTGAGTGTCACCAAAAGAGGCATTTCCAACCCAGGGCCATTTGTATTTGTTCAAAACAACGTCCAAACCTGTAATACCTTAAGACCACCTCTGTGGTTCATGAGAGGAAACTCAAATATCCAAACCCACTTGAGAGCAACTCATTGCTCCAGGATATCTTACGGAGGGACCCTTGTCAAATGCTCACAACTGCTTAGAAGTCCAAGGGGGAAAGAAGCTGTTCATTTCAGCCAAAAAGATTTTAAAAAAAAAAATATATATTTGAGAAGGAAGCATCAGCACAGAAAACTTATTTTCAGGGTCATTTGTAAATTAATCAGTTAATGTCTCATCATTTACAAATGCACATGGCTGTGCTTTTCTGAACCCAGTACAATTGCCTGTCAAAACAAAGCACAGGGATATCAGCCCTGGCACATGAATGCTGCCCCCCCGTCAGTAAGTTTGAAAGTGCCAAACTCGCCATAGCCCACAACACCCAAAAAAACCCCACCAGTCCAAAACATCAGCCATAAAAGTAACCCACCGCTTAATATTTGGAAAGTTAATACAAGGCTGCATTGTTTAGAACCAAGTGCAGCACACAGAAAATAGCCTGAGATGGGGCTGTTACATACAGCTTTTGGTGATCCACGCGCTGGCTCCGTTCGACCTCTGGAAAAAGAAACAAAGGTGATCAGGGCTTAAACGAGAGCACTTGTACCCAACATCAAGCAGTGAATACAGATTGTAAAACCTCAAAACAGATGATAAAAAATCAAAACACTGTGTTCTGAGAGTCTAGTGAAGGCTGAAATTTATCTGTGTGCACAACCTGTGCAACCTATTCAGTGCAAGTAAATAAACCCCAAAACACAGTTCTACTGTGTCCCAAGTCACTCTCAGACTCACAGATATGGAACACAGCAGGGGAGGGAGGGAGCCCTCAGGTATTTTGCCCCTGCTCCCTAAGTATCACCAATAGGAAGCCTGTATGCAGCTTTGTGTCCTTAAATAATCAGCCATGGAAATACAAAGGTGACTTTGGCCAGGCTGTGCATCCCTGGCGTTACAGCGAGGTACCAGCAGAGCACGTTTGTGTCACAGGGAGAGCAGTGACAGCCTGGGCACTGCACAGTGCAGGCTTGCTGAAGTGAGTAAAATCAGTCGCCTGAGCAAGAAATACCACAAATGCCAGCAGCATCGCCTTCAGAGCAGAGTTTCTTTGGGGAAGCCCCAGCACTGTGCTCAGCCCTCTGCCATCCTTAGCCATGGCAGTGCAGCACACCACGTGTGTTCCATATGCCACATTGGCTAAAGGCAGCAGTGGAGGTGTCACCTGGAAGCAGCTCCCTGGATCTTGTGCGACTTAGGAGCCCTGTGACAGAAAAAAAAAAAAAAAAAAGGAAAAGTTTGAATTGCTAGAATATGCTTTAAGGTCATCTCAAAAACGCTACAATATTTTAGGACATACTTATTATGCCTGAAAACTCGCTGAGAATCCACACGCTCACTGATCTGACTCTGCATGCTACTCATCATGAATCAGACACGCAACCAGTGACAGCGCTCACAAACAAGTCACACCTCATCCCAAGCCTCCCATGGGCAGAGGCAATTCAAAGGCTGCTGTGGAATTCATGCCCAAACAGCCAGGCTCGTGCTTCCTGCGCTGCTACAACACCACCAGGCTGGCAGTGACAGCCCCCGACCTCCTGACGATGAGGAGGGCCAAGGAAAGACTGCAGGTCACCACACAGGGCTTTCTTCACCCCTCTCCCTTGGAGAACAGACGACACGGCGAGGGACGCGTTTGCCAAGGCCCCTCCACCATCACAGCACACATTCATCCTCCCCAAACAGGAACCCCTCTGAGCTGACCTGCCTGGGTAATTGTCAGCGTCAGAGCAGCAGCGCCATCCTTCCCTCAGCCCCACACGCCGGTATGGATTGGACCTTTGATGTGAGCAGCATCTACCCGCTCATTTTAGGGCGGCATTACAGTACCAGGAGAGGGGGCATCCAACCAGAAACAGAGGATGCACTGACAAGACAGCACTGAGCATACAGATTTAAATTAACCCCCAAAACAAGGCCATCTTTATAAGCACAGCGCTGTGGCCTCCAGAATTACTCGGGAGTGCCTGAAAGCACTGCAACTCCTGCAGTAATACGCCCAAAGTTTACATGCAGAGCCACATAAATTCAGGGGTTTTGGCTGCAAATTCATTATGGATGCCACTGTGCTGCTGTGCTGTTTGTTCGAGACACGCTGTAACTCATCAGTCTCCTTTATTTAGTGAGAACCAACACCAGAAAGAGATGGCAAAGCCACAAGCCAGTAATACCCACGCCCTGTGGTGGAGAGGCGTATCTTTAAGGCGGCTGGAAACCATGGCCATTCACACAGTGCTAAGGTAGCTGACACAGAACTGGACTGTGTGAATGCATCAACGACAGCAATCATCCCGTGGTCAGCATGGCATTGGAATAGCTGCAATTTTAATCAATATGTCTGATTCTCTGTCCTTCGTTAATCAGAGATACCAGCTTAGTGTAAAAACAGGCATAGAAAGGTAACTAGCAACATTTGGTAAAGTCCTAGACTGCTTACTGAGTCTAAAGTTGTCAAAGGATTGACTGTTCCCCATGTCCCAGCAGGCCTAAAAATGTAAGGCTGCTTTGGGACAGATACATTAAAATCGAGCCCATGACAACAAACATTAATGGCAGCTTGAGCAAGGAAGATACAACCTGAATGCCTCTGTAAACCAACAGCCGTACAAAAAGTTCACACCCTGAGACCCCTAGCAGAGAACACAACGCTTGAGCCATACTTACAGAACTGGGATCCTCCTAACGATTACTGAGGAGTTTTTGGCAATCAGGGCATTCTCATCTGTGTATTCTGAAAACAGCATCAACACAGAAAAAACATTAGTCAATTCGTCAGAATGTCTGTGAATATGTAATTAGATGGCACCTCGGAGAACCCCTTTACAGATAGAAAAGCAAAACTTTTTATGTAACATTGCACTTGTATCGTCCCAACGCACTAACAGGACATTTCAAGAGATCTTTGGGTTCAGAAACCAAACACGAGCACAAAATCTTTTTAGTTTTCTTAAAATAGAATATATTTGCCATAAATGCTCTGCCATAAAACCTCAGGATGGCCCTGATATGGCCAACAGGTAGCACCGCGAGTAAAACAAGCGGAAAACAAAACAATGTCACCAAACCCACTTTTCTTTCTTCAAATGAGCCATCTCTTCTATTTCTAGCACTGTCAGCTTTCTCCACCAGATCTCAAAGAAAACTGGCAAGTTTGTTATGATAAGATATCCCCCCACACTTCCTTATCATTTGACCTAGAAGAATTCCAGGAAACCCAAACTTTGGCAGGCACTCTGTGTCGCACATCAACCCCGTATTCTTCTCCACCCGGCGCTGTGCCTAGAACACAGATCTGAAGGCCGTTGTCAGAACAGGGACGACA
The DNA here is from genome assembly GCA_017310255.1 of Butorides virescens. Taxonomy (NCBI): domain Eukaryota; kingdom Metazoa; phylum Chordata; class Aves; order Pelecaniformes; family Ardeidae; genus Butorides; species Butorides virescens. Next base: position 3,803 of record JADKXX010025520.1, read on the forward strand.
AAAGCCCAGCTCTGTGAGGCCCCCAACACCAGTCACAGCTACCGATGGTGGCCGAATCACACTCTTGCTTCCCACCCCGCGCCCGCTGCCCCCACCCACCTTCCTTGGTCTGGGCGTTGGCCACCAGCAGGTCGCAGTTGGACGCTTTAAGCTTCTCACGGGCCATGATCTGGCGCTTGAGGTCGCAGAGGGAGATGTGGAGGCCGTTGAAGGTGATGGTATCATAAGTGAGCTTGGAGGCAAATTTGTAGTGGACGCACGACATGGTCGGGGCCAGGCGGTGCCTGCTCCACGACGGCGCCTACCGTGGTAAATGGACTCACGGCCTCTGCGCCGGGTTAGGGCCCCTCACTGCCCAAATGGGTGGGTGGAAAATGGGAATAGGCCCCCACAGCACCAATTTGGCCTCCACTCCCTCTCTCGCACGCAGCACTCTCCGTCTCGACTGCTCGCTGTGGTGACTCGGATGCCCCGACTCAGAGTTCCGCGAGGGGTTTCCAAGCCGACAGCCCAACATTCCGCTGCGAGCACATCCCTGCGACCTAATGCCAAGTGCCTGCTAGGAGCTGGGGGGGGCTGTCCCCATCCCAGGCCTCTGGTGTCCCTGCTGTCCCCCAGCCTGTCAGTGCCCGGTGTCCTGTCAACCCCCAGTCCGCTCACTGCCTGGTGTCCCCTCTTGTCACCCCCTGGGCCTTCATCACCCGGTGTCCTGTCACCCTCTGGGCCTGTGGTGTCCTTTCCTGTCACCCCTGGGGCTGTCACCAAACAGTGTCCCCTCCTGTCAGCAGCCAGCCAGGCCAAGGCAGCCTGGGGGACACGCAGCGGGCTTTGACGTCTGGCGCTTGGCTGCCCATGCCCCAGGGCCAGCGAAGGGAGGGGACATCTCAGGGTGCTGGAGTGCTTCTTGTGGCATTTATGGGAAAATTCAGTCTCAGAAGCCAACAACCATTCATGGTTATGGCCATAAACCAAGGGACTTCCCCACTGGGGCACATCCACAGTGGCTTGAGCTCTGGAGAGGAGGACTAAAAGTAAGGAATGAGCCGTGAGCGTTAGGAGGTGCCCTCAGCCCCGGGGCTGCAGCACGGAGCCAGCACCGGCTGGGGCTTTGCTGGGAAAAGCCAGGCAGGGGTGACCCTGACACCCCACACGTGTACCCAGCCCCAGGATCTGGAAACCTGTCCCCCTGCCCAATGCCACCACGGGATCCAGAAAGCAGCGCCATGGTCCTGAGCCATCTCTCCATGGACGAGTCTGTAACCAGAGGCCTGAGAAGAAAGAAAATTGTCCAGAATTGTGCTCACGGATTTGCAGGCAGCATGATTTTTGGAGGTGCCTGGCGGTGCCGTTCCTGGGGAGCGCTCAAGGAACAGGGTGGCTGCCTGTACCTGCAGGCAGGAGGTGGAGTGTGGGCAGCGGGAGTGAGCGGTGGTTTGTGCGGCTGTGGAACGGCTTCGGGCTGTGAATGTGCCCAGCCTGGTACGCCTGGTGCCTTTGTCCTTCCAGGTGGTGTTTAGAGCTCTCTCTCTGTCCTGCTGCCTCCTACTGTCTTTAATTCCTCCCTCTCTGTCTTTAGGCCATGACTCTTTTTATTCTTTTGCTTTTTTTGCTATTTCCTAATTCCTGTTGATATTATTTTCTTTCCCTACATCTCTCCTTCTTGCTCTCTCTTTTCATTTTTCTATCACCGTGTCCTGCTTCCCGGCCTCATTTTTCCTCTCTCTCTCCTTCTTTCCTGATGCTTATCCCTGCTGTTCTGCCTGCAGCCCGCTGGCCCCCTCCCCTCCAGCTCTTTCCTGCTCTTGCCCTCTGCTGGCTCATCACCACGGTTTTCCTTCCCCCTCTCCCTTTCCCAGCTCCCCCTGCTCTCTCCGTACCCCTGTCCTTCTCTTATCCCTCTGTCCGCCTTCCATCCCTGTCCAGCCACCCCACTGCCCTGTCCCACGCCTCCCTGCTGATCTCTTCCTCTCTCCTCTTCCTCCTCCCTCCTCCACCGGGGATCTGCGACCGCCCGTGTGGAGAAATATGGGGGTGCCGGTGCCGCTGCAGCTCCCCCTCCTAACCCCCCAGGGAGGGGGGCTCACCAGCTGCCTGCTTGCCAGGTGGGGGAGAGCTTTGGGGGGAGAAAACGGTGGGGAAGAAGGAATGGGGGGAAATCGGAGGGGTCACCTGCGTGCGGAGCAGATCCCCGTTCTCCTGCCAGAGCACTGCCAGCTTTCTACGGGAGGGGTGGGGGGAGTGACGGCAATGGAGGGCAGTGTGGGGTGGAACCCCCCCCAGAGCATGGCAGCAGACCCTCCTAAGATGGCTGTGAAGTGGGGGAGCACCCTCTGCAGAGAGTGGCCCAGTGGGGGTGGACCCTCCCAAGATTGCAGCCAAGGGGCGTGGACCCACCCAAGATGGCTGCCAAGGGGCAAGGACGCTCCCAAGACGGCCAGCAAGAAGGGGGGCAGACTCTGCCAAGATGGCGGCCATGAGGGAGGGAAATCCTTCCCAAGATGGAGGCCAAGAGGGAGGACAGACCCTCTCAAGATGGTGGCCAAGATGTGGACCCCACCAAGATGCTGGCCAAGAGGGGTGGATGAACCCCACAATGACGGCAGCCATAGGGGGGATTGAACCTGGCACCACGATGGCGGCCAAGAGGGGGGATGGATCCCAGCACCAAAATGCTGGTCCCAGGCAGGGGGGTCTCACCCATCGCAGGTATCCAGCACATGGCGGGCGTCCTCCAGGGCCACCCGGGCACGCCAGGTGTCTTCCCGACGGCTGTGGTGGTGCCGGGACCCCCTTCACCCCTTGGTCTGTGAGGAAATGGCCGTGGGGAAGGGCGGGAAGCCTGAGGGGGCGGAGCTCTGGAATGGGCTGCCCAGGGAGGGGGTCGAGTCCCCATCCCTGGGGGGATTTAAAAGAAGGATGGATGAGGTGCTGAGGGACAGGGTTTAGTGGTGGGGTGGCAGGGTTGGGTTAGCGGTTGGACTTGGTGATCTTCAAGGGCTTTTCCAACCTAAACGATTCTGTGATTCTCTGATTCTATGTTATAGAGGGCACCGTGACATCAAATGGGTTCCTGACTTTGGAACCCCAAAAGGCATTTAAAGACCTAAACCCAGCAGGTGTGGGAGCTCCCTCGTTAGCCCTGCCAGACGACAACACGCCTTTTCTGTTGTATTTCCATAAAGAGCCAAGAATAGCCGTAGTGTGCGACTCAGCAGAACTAGAGCTCGTAATTCAAGGCATGACATCACGCGCTAGGGCTGTCAATTCAAGACATGACGTCATTGGCTTCTGTGAGGGAACTTCCCATAAATGCAACAAGAAACACTGCAGCACCCTGAGATGTCCCCTCCCTTCACTGGCCCTGGCGCGCAAGCAGCCAAGTGCCAGACGTCAAAGCCCCCTGCGTGTCCCCCAGGCTGCCTTGGCCTGGCTGGCTGCTGACAGGAGGGGACACTGGGTGGTGACAGCCTGGGGGGTGACAGGAGGGGACAGAGGGCGGTGACAGCCCATGGGGTGAAAGGAGGGGACACCAAGCGGTGACAGCCCAGGGGGTGACAGTGCCCTGGTTTAACCCCGGCCGGCAGCTCAGTCCCCCCCAGCGGCTCGCACCAGTCAGCCTTTATCGTACAGAACCGCCTGAGCTTTGCAAACGCCGGCCTGGTGCGTGCTGTGTCCTGCGCCCTCAGGGGCCCAGCCGCAGGGCTGAGGGACCCAGATCATTGCAAGGAGGGGGACACCCCCACACACGCCCCCCCCGCACATGGGCTGAGGCCGCGGGGGCTGTTTTGGGGTTCAGGCACATCCTGGGCACGTGCAGAGGCTGAGCCATCTCGGCGCCCTCGCAGGGCACCGGGGCTGCGGAGTGGGGGAAACGGGTTTAAAATGGCTCTTTCCAAGGCGTGTTTCAAAGGACAAAAATCACAACTAGAGCCCCCGTGCTCTCCAGCCCCGGCCCCTGCAGCTCCCGTGGGGCGATGCCTGGGGACGAGGCGCAGGGCGGTGGCACCCGGGGCGGCTGAACGCAGGCGGGACTGGGCTCTGCGGAGGCCGCTGGCACCGGGGCCGTGTGGGAGCTGTTGGCCGGGGGCTGCTGGGGGCTGCGAGGGGAGAGCAGGGGCTGCCCCGCGCCGGGCACGGCCGCTCAGGGGCGTGGGCGTCTCGGCAGCGACCGCCAGGGCTTTGTGCTGGGGGGGCCTCGTCGTCCCCGAGCCCATTGTGAGGGGGTGAGGGCGGTGAGCCCAGGGCAGCGAGAGCCCCGGGGTGCTCACTCCAGGGAGAGCAGCCCTCCGGAGCAGCACCTCCCCGGGATGCCCATGGCGGGTCGGCGGCAGAGGACCCCCGAGACGCCCTCGGGTGAGGAGGCGAAGGCCGGCGCCCAGCCGGACGGTGGGATGAGCCTGCGGAAGAGGCGCCAGGTGAGGGCCGGGGCGGGAGGGAGAGGCTGGCGGGGGACGGGGCCGCTGGGAGCTGCCTGGGTGCCAGGGCCGGGCTGGCCGGCACCGGGGGGGGCCATAGCGCCAAGGCAGCCGCCTCCATCCCGTGCCTCCTCCTCTTCCTCCTGCCCGCAGGTGGGCCACAGGCAGCCGGAGCCAGCGCCGCAGGGCAGCCAGAGCCCGTCCTCGTCCCTCCATGGGGACAGGCTGCCACGGCTGCCCTGCCCAGGGAGCTGGCAGGCCGCCGGGAGCAGCCGTGCTCAGGTAGGGAGCCCGAGGGAGACGGGGCCGAAGGCCTCCCCGAGCCCAGGAGCTGCTGGCAGGGGGGTGCAGGAGGGGACAGGCGGGCCCAGCTCCCGTGGCAAGCTGAGCCCCCCGTGCCGTGCTGGGGTGCTGCTGGGAGTCACCGTGGGGGCCCAGCCCTCTCCCCAGGCGGCTCCGGGTGCAGGGCGGCATCTGAGCGCTGCCCGGGGGCTGGCGGGGGCACCCGGCCGCAGGAGCTCTTCCAGCCGGGCCAGGGGCGCCAGGGCCACGCTCACACAGCTCTTTCCTCGGCTTCTCCTGCAGATGGACAGCCTGGAGCGCAGGGTGGCCCTGCCCTGCGGCAGGGGGAGGCGGGAGGAGACGGCCCCTCTGCCAGCCCTGCTGCCCATCCCCAGGCAGGCAGCGGCACCCGGGCACGCACCCGCGGCTCGGCCACCCGCAGCCGGCAGCGCCTGCCCCAAGCTGCCGCCTCTGCCAGCAGCACCCTCTGCCTCTGCTGCCAGGGGCAGGGACACGGCCACCAGCCCTGCAGCCAGCGGCCACCCGCAGCTTGTCCCCTCTGCTGGGGGCGCCTGCGGCGGCCGGGGCACAGCCATGGGGGTGGGGAGCTGGAGGCCTGCCCCCCCCAGCCCCGCAGCCTACGCCTCAGCCGTCAGGGACATGGGCCGGTGCCTCGCCAGTGAGGTCCTGAGCGGGGTTTTGGCTGGGAGCTGGGGACCCAGACAGCACCCAGTGGCACCCTGGGACTGGGCACGCGGCACGGCTGGGCACATCAAGGGCTACCAGAGGGACCATGGAGCTGTTGAGGAGCATCTGCCCGTCCCGTCCATCCAGACGGAGCCCCTGGAGGAGCTGGAGAGGAGCTTCCTGGCCCGCAGCGGGCACAGCCTGGCCCAGCTCAGGAAAGCCACCCTGCCGTGGCAGCAGGACAGCCCGGAGGAGAGCGAGCAGGAGGACGAGGAGCAGCATTTCTCCCCAACACAATTGGGGTGCTTCACTGTCAGACCCAGGGAGGTGAGTGCCAAGGACAGGACGGGATGGCATGGGATGGGACGGGCCAGGGGGATGAGCCTCCCTGTGCCCGGGCCCGGCCGCTGCGCCACAGAGCTGCAGGGCGATCATCTCCCGCACCCTCTGCCAGAGCCGCTGCCGGCAGGGCCCCGCGGGCATTTGCTGCTGGGAGCCAGGCTCCCTCACCAGATCCCCTGCTCTCCTTTCAGACCTGCTATAGGAAATCGAATTTCAACCCATGGCAGCCGGAGCTGACAGGCGTGGATCCCCTGAAGGGCGCCATGAGCCAGCAGGCCGTGCCAGAGGACAAGCCAGGGGCCTTGGCCAAGGAGGAGGAGCGGGAAGGGGGCAGCGACCGTGAGCTGTCCCAAGGGGAAGACCTCAGCACCCACAACATCTGGGTCAACCCCTTGGTCCCGGAGCTCTTCCAGGACCCCCACGCTGGTGCCCAGGAGGGGCCCGGCCGGCCCAGCAGCAGGGGCACAGAGGCAGCAGGGGAGGCAGCGGGTGATGTGCAGAGCACGGCTCCTGCCCCAGCGCGTCCCACGGATGCTGAAATGGAAGATTCTGCCCTGGTTGGAGCTCCCCAGGCAGAGGGGCACCGCACGCCTCTCGCTCCCGCGGCACAAGAGGAGGCAGAGGCCCCAGCATCTCCTCTCTTGGGCCAGCAGGGCACGGCAGCACAGGGGGAGAGCCAGGTCCCTGCCCCGCACAGCCCCCCAGCCTGCGAGGCGGCGCTGCAGGACACAGCCCAGCGCATCGTCAGAGAGGTGCTGGGCAAGGTGGTGGCTGCCATCCGGGGACCCGGCCAGCAGCCGGCGGGACAGCGGGAGCTGGCACAAGGCGTGGGTGCGGTGGCGGCAGCAAGAACACCCGCAGCACCGCAGGACCCTCGGCACCAGGTGAGCCAGGCGCACGTGGCCGGCACCGAGCATCCCGAGGCGCCGCAGGCAGGCGCAGCTCCTGGGCTGTGGGCAGCAGGGAGACGCCCGGTGCTCTCCGTGTCACCCTGATGACAGCCCCTCCCTCCCCTGCCTGCGCTCTTGCTCTCCCCTCCCACCCTCCACCTCCGGAGGAAAGGCACTGAAGCAGAGCAGCCCCTGAGGGACCCCCCCAGTAAGCAGCCACCAGCCGGGCTCTGGATGCCCAGCGCCGCCACCCCCAGAGCCCAACAGAGCGGGCAATGCACCCCCCACCCCCAGTCAGTGAGCCACAAGGGAGAAGCCACCCCACAGCCCGGCACCCAGACAACTAAGTCCAGCACCGAGAGAATCTACTTAGACTCAGAATCATTTGGGTTGGAAAAGACCCTTAAGATCATCAGATTAAACCATTACCCTAACCTTGCCATCCCACCACTAAACCCTGTCCCTAAGCGCCATGACCACCCGTCTTTTAAATACTTCAGGGGATGGGGACTCCAACAGTTCCCTGGGCAGCCTGTCCCGGTGCCTGATAACCCTTTCCATGAAGAAATTTTTCCTAATGTCCAACCTAAACCTCCCCTGGCACAACTTGAGGCCGTTTCCCCTTGTCCCATCACCCGTTCCCTGGGAGCAGAGCCCGACCCCCCCCGCCCCCCCCCCCCTCCCAGCCAGTGGTAGGGAGCGAGGAGGGCTCCCCTCAGCCTCCTCTGCTCCAGGCTGAACCCCCCCAGCTCCCCCAGCTGCTACCCAGCAGCCTGGGACTCCAGACCCCCCCCAGCTCCGCTGCCCTTCTGCCCTTCTCTGGACATGCTCCAGCCACTCCAGGACCTTTGGGGAGTAAGGGGCCCAACCCTGACCCCAGCATTCGAGGGGCGTCCCCCCCAGTGCCCAAGAGAGGGTCACAGACACTGCCCTGCTCCTGCTGGCCATACTATTCCTGATTTAAGCCAGGATGCCATTGACCCTCTTGGCCACCTGGGCACAGAGCTGGCTCATATTCAGCCGCCTGTTGGCCAACACCCCCAGGTCCTTTTCCGCGGACACCTTTTCTGCTGACACCGCTTGTGGACAGCCACCGGCTGGAATTTAACTCCCTGTTTTCCAGCTTGGCGGGCTGGGTACGCTGACAACAATTGGTCTTCAATTAAAGACTGAGCCAAAGAAGGCATTAAGTACCTCAGCCTTCTCCTCATCCTTTGTCACTACGTTTTCCCCGTGCATGGAGTAGAGGATGGAGATTGTCCTTAACCCCCGTTTTTTTGTGTATGTATTTACAGGAGGAGCCAGGGGCCTTGGCTGAGGAAGAAGAGCGGGAAGAGGGCAGCGACCATGAGCAGTCCCAAGGGGAAGACCTCAGCACCCACAACATCTGGGTCAACCCCTTGGTCCTGGAGCTCTTCCAGGACCCCCACGCTCGTGCCCAGGAGGGGCCCGGCTGGCTCAGCAGCAGGGGCACAGAGGCGGCAGTGGAGGCAGCCCCAGCAGGTCCCATGGATGCCAGGACGGCAGCTTTTGCCCTGGTTGGAGCTCCTGATGAAGAAGGGCACCGCACGCCTCTCGCTCCCGCGGCACAAGAGGAGGCAGAGGCCCCAGCGTCTCCTCTCTTGGGCCAGCAGGGCACGGCAGCACAGGGGGAGAGCCAGGTCCCTGCCCCGCACAGCCCCACAGCCTGCGAGGCGGCGCTGCAGGACACAGCCCAGCGCATCGTCAGAGAGGTGCTGGGCAAGGCGGTGGCTGTGATCCAGCGGGAGCTGGCACAAGGCGGGGGTGCCGAGGCGGCAGCAAGAACACCCGCAGCACCGCAGGACACCGAGTCTGCCGTGGCTGGAGAGCCCCAGGCAGAGCCCGGCACAGCCCGAGGCGGCGCGCAGCCCTCCCCCGGCTGCAGGGCCGTGCCCCAGGATGACCCAGGTCTGTCCCCGGGCCGAGCGCTGCCCCAGCCAGGCCAGGCCTATCCCGGTGATCCCGGCGAG
>JADKXX010025521.1:0-10175 GCA_017310255.1 Butorides virescens
CACCCACACTGGGGGCAATGGGGGGACCCCAGGGATGGAGGGAGCCCCACGTCTGTGTTCAAGGGGGTCCCAGGCAAAGGGGTCCCCAATGCTGAGGGACAACCAGGGGGGTTCCAGTGATGGAGAAACCCCCATGCCCATGCTGAAGGGGTCCCCCAGGGGATTCCCCCCCCCAATGCTGAGGGACAACCAGGGGGTTCCAGGGATGGAGGAACCCCCATGCCCATGCTGAAGGGGTCCCCCAGAGAATCCCCCCCACCAATGCCACCCTGCTTAGGGGTCCCCCTGCATTGCCCCCCAGGTATTTGACCTGCGCCAGTGCCACCGCCAGATGCAGCAGCAAGCAGCCACGGCCCAGGCTGCCGCCGCCGCTCAGGCTGCCGCCGTGGCCGGCAACATCCCGGGTCCTGGCTCGGTGGGAGGCATCGCACCCGCCGTGGGTGAGTGAACCCCTGGGGCTGGGACATTGCGGGGACGGGGCCCCCCACGGCCATGGGGATCCCCCCACCCCATCCACGGCCGTGTCCTTCCCCGGGCAGGGCTTTCGGCGGCGGCGGGGATCGGCGTGGACGACCTGCGGCGGTTGTGCATCCTGCGGCTGAGCTTCGTCAAGGGCTGGGGGCCCGACTACCCCCGGCAGAGCATCAAGCACACGCCGTGCTGGATCGAGGTGCATCTCCATCGCGCCCTGCAGCTGCTGGACGAGGTCCTGCACGCCATGCCCGCTGCCGAGCCGGGCCCCCTGCGCTAACCCCTACCCCTCTTAATTTAATTTTTGTAAAAAAAAAAAAGGGCAAAAAAAAAAAAAAAAGCAGCGGAAAGTACCAAAAACGCACGGCGGGGGCTGGTTTTAGCCGTTGTTTAATGAAGGGTTTGGGTTTTGCCGCCTGGCTCTGTCTGCGCCTTGCGCGGGTGCTCGGCGCTGGAGGGAGGCGGGCGCTGCGCCCCGGGACTACATTTCCCAGCAGCCCCCGCGGCGGGGACCGGAAGTCGCTTCCCCGTGGACTCAATTTCCCGGCATCCCCCGCCCCGCCGCCATCTCCCGGCGACCCCCGCGGCGTCGGCGGCGCCAAGATGGCGGCGGGGAGCGGCGGCCCGGCAGCGCGAGAGCTGTTTGCCGAGGGGCTGCTGCAGTTCCTGCGGCCGGCGGTGCGGCAGCTCGACGGACATGTCCACGCCGTCAGGTCCGGGAGCGGGAGGAGGGAGACGGGGCGCCTGAGGGGAATGGCGGGAGAGGGGACACGGGGCGCCTGAGGGGAATGGCGGGAGGGGGGACACGGGGCGCCTGAGGGGAATGGCGGGAGGGGGGACACGGGGCGCCTGAGGAGAATGGCGGGAGAGGGGACACGGGGCGCCTGAGGAGAATGGCGGGAGGGGGGACACGGGGCGCCTGAGGAGAATGGCGGAAGGGGGGCTGAGGGGCAGGTAGGGCGGCGGGAGCAGAGCTGAGGGAGGAGGTACGGCCGGTGGGGGCAGTTTTGGGGGTGAAGGGCTTTCGGTGCCCCTCTGGGGTGCCTCGGTGGGGAATTGAGGATTCGTAGTTGAGCTGAAGGAGCCGCAGGGGTTGGGGCCGGTGGGGGCAGGTCCCCAGGCTGGGAGGGCATTGGGGAGTGGGGTTAGAGGCGGAGGGGGCGCGTAGCTGGGTTTGGGGAGAGTTAGGGGTGGCTGAGGGGGGCGTGCAGGTAACCAGGTGGGTGGGGTGAGCGTTTGGACTGGGAGGGAATTGGGGGCAACTGGGGGCGCAGGGTTCTTGTTGGAGGGGGAGTAGGAGTGGGTTTGGGGCTGTGGGGCTGCTGTCGAGGGTTTTGTCCTGGCCACCAAGACGTCCCCTGCGCAGGGAGAGCCAGGTGGAGCTGCGGGAGCACATCGACAGCCTGGCCACAGGTGAGACATGGGAAGGGGTCACCTCTGCAGCCCGGCTTTGGGGGTGCGGCGGTGTTTGCCCCACATCCCCTGGGGGTCCGTGATGCCCTGGGCCCGCTCCCACCCTCTGCCCTCTCCCCAGAGCTGTGCCGCATCAACGAGGACCAGAAAGTGGCACTGGACCTCGACCCCTACGTGAAGAAGCTGCTGAATGCCCGGCGGAGGGTGGTGCTGGTCAACAACATCCTGCAGAACGCCCAGGTCAGCACAGGGACCCCGGGGGCTTGGGGGCCGCAGGGTTTTGGGGGATCCCAGCCTGATGACTGCCGCTCCCCTGCGCAGGAACGGCTGCGGAGGCTGAACCACAGCGTGGCCAAGGAGACGGTGAGGAGGAAGGCCATGCTGGAGGCGGCTGGTGGCTACCCCCAGGGCCTGCCCGGCAAGTGAGGCCACCGCAGCAGCGCTGGGCCGGATCCGCCTTGCACCATGGCTGCGCTGACAGCCCTGCGAGCTGGGCCGGAGCAGGAGCGGCCCTGGATGGTGATGGGTGCGACTCCGTAAGGACAGCGAATGGAACAGGCCGCTGGCGAGGGGAGCAGGGATCCCTATTTGTAGCAGCGCTCTCCCAAGCGTCCGCAGCACAGGAGGGGGGCGAGAAGTCCTGCACAGTGAGGCCGCAGCTCTTCAGCTGCAGCTGAAGGAACCTGGGGACCCTGAATTGTATTTCCAGATTTGTAGGCACCGTAATAAAAGTGACTGTGTGTTGCTTATGGGCTGGTGAGGCAGCACGAGTCTTGTCAACGCTTCCATGTCATGGCCACAGCCTTACGTTGATGTGCTTTGGGGAAAGCAGAACCAGGCAGGGAGAGCAGGGTGGGGTTCAGCACCCCCAGGCAGGGTCCTTCAAGTTCTTAGACCTTTTTCTAGCCCCCCTACAACGTGAATCTTCTACATAAACGAACAGGATGCACTCCAAAGGGGGGGAACGCTTTAATGTGCAACTTATAAAAACACATACAAGGGACAGGTCGCGTCAGCCGGCTGCGTTCGCTGACGAGGGGCTCGGTCCTCTGCTCAGTTCTTCGCATCCTTCAGCCAGCAGCACCCAGAGGTGGGGGTCCTGCTGCAGGGGAGAGAGGGGCTGCTGAGGGGGGGGTGCAGCCCAAGCCCCCCTTCCCCTGCCCAGAGCTGCCTTCTCTCAGGCAGCAGCACCCAGAGGCTTTACCTTGGCAATTCACTCCTGCGTCTCCATGCTCTCCTCCTCCTCGCCTGTAGCTGGTTCTTCCTGATTCTCTTCTTCCTCTTCTCCTTCTTTCTTCTCCGGAGGCTTCTCATAAGCCTTCTCGGAAGGCGTCACTATCACGCCATCCCACGTGGACATTTCGGAAGCCAGGTCTGCAAAAACAGGAGCAGTCAGGAGGCAGCTCACCCCAGGAACCATCGGGGTGGCCTTGGGCAGCATGATGAGCCCCATCCCCAGGACATACGGGGGAAGCACGAGACCCTGCCTTGCCGGCTTTGCCTCCACACCGCTCTAGGGTTTCATGAGTGGCTTCTCCTTCCAGCCCTTAACTTTCTCCAGAAACACTGAAAACCAGTCCTGTTCCCCCACCGAGACATTGGCAGCCTACGTGGAGGAAGACCCACACGTTCCACCGACCCCACTTACAGCTGGCATCACCCTCTTGGCCGAGGATTTTCCTGTAGCCTCCGTGAGAGAGAATCCGGACGAGCGTCTGCGCAGTGTAGCACACCATGTCCTGCGGGGACGGGGAAGAGTCAGAGCGCGGACAGGTTCTGGTCCCTTCTCCCGCGGCAGAGGCGGCAGCTCACCTGCTGTTCGAGGGTCATCACCGTGTGGACTCTGAAGTTTCCGCTCTCGCAGGGATCGGTGATGCCAACAGATCCAGGGAGGAAGAGCCCTGCGGCCAGGATCTGAAGGCAGCGCCTACAGGATAAGACATTTTTGGTTAGAAACTAGACCGTTCCAGCACAGAAACGCAGCTGGAAAGTCCTGCAATTAGCACAGCTATGTGAGGAGTCTGCTTCATCTCCAGTTTGGGTCCCTTTAAGCCCTGAGATGCTGGCACTGACTGTGCATTCAAAACTGAGACGTTAACAGGAATTTATAGAAGTGAAACAAATGGCAACAGACCTGTAGGCGATGTTGAGAGCCAGGGGCTGCCTGGTGGGGTTGTTCATCACAGCATAGTGCCCCTGAAGAGATGAAAAAAAGAAAGAGGGAGTTAGGATGAGAGCAGCTTTCCGTAAGAATCCTGATGTCTCCTGCTGCGGGAGCTACAAGCAGCTGCTTTATGCTGGAGCCCAGGCAGCTACAGCTGAGCTACGGCACACCATCGGCGTTCCCCCTCGTGCGCTCACCAGCAGGTCCAGAATCCAGGGCGTGAGGGGCTCAAAGCCAGGGAATCGAATTCTCAGGTCTTTCAGCAGCCGGATTAAGACCTTCACCCTGGAGAAGATGGCAGGAGGAGGGCTCGTAACGCATCATGCACCTTCCTGCTGCAGGAACGGCTCTCCCCGCTTTCCCCCTCTTCTCTGTAACGATTATTTCAAGCAGGCCTCAGAGCTCCAGTTCCTGTTTTGAGGCCAAACTCACGTGGACTGGGAAGCGTTCTCCTCGAACCAGCGAGCGTGTCTGATGGCAGCCAGGGCGCTCTGCAGCACTTTGATGTCCACTGAAAAAAGCAGCAGAAGTGCCTGTTTTTTTACCCGAAAGGTGAGTAGGTGTGGGGAGGCAGCTGCCTCCCCCTCCGCTCCGGTGAAGGTTCACATGCGGGGCAGCGCTGAGCTCTTACGGTGTAGTTCGGGGTCCAGCTTGCGGAGATTGGGCGGCACCGTGGTGATAAGGATCTTCACCGTCGCGTCGGCTGAGCTGATCTCAAAGCCGGTCTCGTTGGTCAGCATGGTCAGGACTGCAGAAAACGAACAAAAATTCCTCACGGAGGGGCTGGAAGACCTTAACCGGCACCCACAGATCTCGGCAGTGGCACGCCAGGCTGGGCACCATCCCCGTCAGACAAACCCCAGCTCAAGGGGAACTGCCTCGCATCAGCCCATGTCCTCCTCGACCCCGTACGAGCGTCCCACCTTCACTGGGGTCCTGCGCTCTCAGGCTTTCCACGACTTTGTTTCCCAAGGCTGCCACAGCTTCCACTAGGGAGAAGCAGGAGCGGTGGTCAGAGCGGGGCCCAGCGCCGCGCTTCCGTCAGCAGCCACGCAGCCGATTACTCACGGGTGGGTAGGATTTTCAGAATCACAACCAGATCGGCCACGTTGTGCCCCGTCGTCATGGTGCCCTTCTTGTAGGAACCCACCTGGCGAACCTCCTCGATTTGCTGTTTGAAAAAACAAAGCAAAAATTAGCAATTTAATGCCCGTGCTACATTTCTGGCAGTTGGCATGAATCTTTAACCCACTCAGGGCCAGGTTTGGTAGCTAGAACACCAGCATCCCTCATGCCGAAGCATCTCCCTGCGTAGCTTTTTTTTTTCTCCCCAAGGCTTTGGACTCACCACTTCGAATGTTCCTGGTGCTACAATTAAATTGTCGATCACGTTGTTTATTTTGGTCACCAGAGAAAGAATGGAAGCCTGAAAAGGAAACGGAGAAGGGGCTGTGTTACTAGTCAGTTGTCCAGTATGACTTGAAATAATCCGATCTTGCACAGACGCAGACAACCCTGATGCAAGATCTATAATAAACAGATAAAAGAAACATATTTAAAAATCACTGTCCAAGAAATTCCACCCGTATTTCTACTGCAGGGCTTATTTCAGAGAGAAATAATTACTTTTTAGGTTAATAATGATTACTCCTGGCTGTACTATCTGTCTGCTTTTGCATCGTCTAACATCCAGCCAAAGAATTTAAGGCAATTTTCAGCACAAAACCTGTTCAGCGGCAGTCGGAGCAAGATCCTGGTTTCTCTTCAGCAAGGCTTCGCTGAACGCGGTCTCATCGGCGGCAGGTTTTACACGGGGAAAAGCCATTTCACACTGAAACGGGATCAGATATCAGACTGCAACGCCCGAGAAAAGAAAGACTGTGGTTCAACCCACTCATCAGCAAAATTGATGTGTTAGTTTTTTTTATTTTTTATTCTCCAGCGCTTGTTTCCTTTGTGATTTCCCCATCCTGCTTTTCACTCATTGCTTTTATAATTTCACTTTGACGTTATCCCAAGGAAGGGAGAGCAGCTGCCTGTCCTGCCCGTACGCTCTCGCCGTTCTCCAACAGGAACGGCATGTCTTCAGAAATGGCAGCAGAGCTGCCAGCGTGCCCATGCACCCATGGGGTGCGAGACGGGGCAGATCTCGTTAGGAATGGGTCCATCAAGAGGCTTTTTATCAACTATATGACGGTCCCTTAAGAATAACACCCTTTGTTTGCAGATGGCCGGAGCTTTTTTGGTTGCTCTGACAGGATTGACAGCCACAGGGCCTGGAAGGCGAGAGGAGGTGAACCTGTTTGCCTTGGAAGTCATGTGTCTGTGAAAGGCAGATGCTTGGCAGGAGGAGGAAATTATTTCCCCCTCTAAAAGATGGGAAACGCGTGGTCCTTGGGAGGACCAACGCGGCAAAAGAGCCTGGAGAACATCTGAGCGGTGAGCGACTGCTATCGGAGTAACCCACCGGGCTGGTGTTACAGGGAGCTGACAGAATTGGGGCTCTGGGTGAGCGAGGCGCCTTAAAAAGCAGAAAAACCTCAATCGAGGCATTTATTTGTTGTGATTTTTACTCAACTGCATCCCAGTCATCCCGGGTGACACAAGTACTCCGAACAACAGAGATAGAAGATTGCGTGTTAGTTACTGAACCAACAGTGTTTTCAGTGAGCTCCGTTACTCCGGCTAAGCTAAAAGAAGTTAAACCATCAAAGTCAGCAAATGAGGCTTTTGAGACAGCATCTTTAAACAAGGCAAAGTCCCGCAGCTGTTGCCTGCAAACAGCTCCGTAGGAGAGGGTTACTCACGACATAGAAATCAAAGGGGATGTGCGGCACAAAGGGCCGGAACCTAAAGGGGGAAAGAAAAAAAAAAAAACCAACTTTATTTTTCTGGGGGAATGTGTACCCGCTCGCTGCTGTGTTCCTCGCCACCAAACCCCCTCCCCACTGCCCCCCCTGCTCCGTCACCGTTCCGTGGAGGTTTGGTCCCGAGACGCGAGAAAGGCCCTACAGAAACAGGAGAGGTTTCTTCATAAGCCCCCTGACGGTAACTAAACCCCCCCGCCCCGGTGCGCTCGGGCGGTGGCTGCACACCGAGGGCTTCCCCACTGAGAGACCCCGGCCCGGGGTGGGGGGCCAGCACCCCCCTCCCGGCCCCGCCAGCCCCTACGCCTCGCCGTTATCCTGCGCTACACTGCCAGCTGGAGCCCACCCCCCCCCCGGTCCCTGCGCCCCGGCAGCTCGCCGCGGGGCGGCCGCAGCCCACCCCCTAGGCCTGCCAGGCTAGAGAGCCACCCTCGCTAAAGCAGAAGCCAGACTCGCCCACTGCCAGGGCCTCCCCTGGAACCAAAGCGTCCGCCACGGCCTCTGCCTCGATCGCCCCTGCGGAAGAGAGAAGGGAAACGGCGTTAGCGAAGGGGGACGGCGGCCCAGGGGGGGGGGGAGCTCCCCTCACCCCCGCCCAGGGGGATCCCCGCCCGCGCAGGGCCCGAGCCCTCCCCGCGGGATCCCGGCGCCTCCCCGCGGGCTCCGGCCACCGCACCGGGGATACCCGGGCGCCCCAGCCCGCGGGGCAGGGACCCGCGGGGCAGGGACCCGCGGGGCAGGGACCCCCGGCCCGGCCCGGTCCGGTCCCCGCGCACCTCATGGTTCCGCCGCTCCGAACAATGAACGCGACCGCCGCTGTGGAGACGCCGCCGCGCTGCGTTCCCACAAACCCCGCAACAACCCGCCCGCCTATTGGTTCCCGCCCGCCGCGAGCCCGCCCACTGGTAGCACTTCCTTGCAAGCGATTGGTTCAGCTAACCATCCATCCGCGGCGGAGGCGGGGAGGGGGGGGTGAAAGCGGACCAGTCATGGCGTGAGGCCGTGCGCGCGCGCTGGGCGGCGGGCGGCCGCTGGGGGGGGCGCGAAGGTCGTGAATGGAGCGAGTGGCAAGTCTGGCGCGCATGCGCGCTGGTGGCGTAGGTACGTATGGAGCCGATAGGGAGCTGTGAGCAGCCAGCAGAGTGGCGCAGCGGAAGCGTGCTGGGCCCATAACCCAGAGGTCGATGGATCGAAACCATCCTCTGCTAAGTCTGTTTTTCCAACCTCCCACTCGCGATTTTTTTCTTTCATTAACACCTTAATTAATTACTTTCATTTTTGCCGCCGCCTTTGGCGCTCTCGAACGCTCCTCCCCGGTGTGACTGACCTGGTGCAGCCTTCTCCGGCACGGCGGGGCACGGTGTTTTGGGACGGCCGGGGTCACGCGTGCCCCCAAAAGCCACGCGTGTACCCCCCCGAGCGCTGTGCGCGTCCCCCCGGAGCCACGCGTGTCCCCCCCCGAGCGCCGGTCGTGTCCCCCGGGGAGCCGCGCAGCCCCCGCAGCGGCACCTATTCGGGGTAACCTCCCCATTCCCCTGGGGCTGCCGGGACCGGGGCACGGGACAGGAGCTCCCACGGAGCGGGGGGGACCGAGTCGTCGTGTCCTCCCCCCCCCCGGAGCCCCCTCCGGGGCCGCCTGAAGTCCGGTGGGGCATGGGGGGGGGCGACGGGGTCCGGGATTGCAGGGTGCTGCCTGCCCGCTGATGAGTTTGTCAGGTCTCAGTCCCCCCCACGGGTGACCGTGTCGCGGCGGAGGGGCGGTGGGTGGGTGACGGCAGGGACCGGACGGCGGGGATGCTGTACGGCGTGTCCTGCCGTGTGGCGGGGTCCCCGCCGTCACCCACCCACCGCCACCACCCCACTTCCCACGGGTGGGGATATCCACACCCACCACCGGGCGGCCCCATCCTCCATCCCGCTCCTCGGTGGATGCCGTGGGGGGGCGGGAAGGAAGGAGTTAAGCTCGGTGTGGATGATAACGGCCCTTTGTGTCACGGGGGGGTGTGGGGAGGGGAAGGCGAGAAGGAAGGGCTCAGCCCCGCCGCGGGGGGAAAAAGCCACTCTCCGTGGGCGATGCTGGCGGTGCTGGCCGTGCTCTGCGGCGCGGTGACGGTGGCGGCGACGGGGACGGCGGCGGCGACGGGGACAACGGCGCTGACTCTTGCCGTGGTCTTACCCGAACGCAACCTCACCTACCCGTGGGCTTGGCCACGAGTGGGACCGGCGGTGCGGTTGGCCGCCGCCGCCGTTAACGCCCGGCCCGATTTATTACCCGGCTTTACCTTACGGTGGGTGTTCGGTAGCAGCGAAGATCGCCACGGGGTTTGCTCCGAAATGGCCGCGCCGTTGGCCGCCGTCGACCTACGGCTCGCTCATCACCCCGCCGCTTTTTTGGGACCCGGTTGCGTCTACACGGCAGCACCGGTCGCCCGGTTTACCAGCCACTGGCGGCTTCCACTAGTGACGGCGGGTGCCGAAGCCCACGGCTTCGACGACAAGCGAGAGCAATTCGGGCTGACCACCCGCGCCGGTCCCAGTCACCGCAAACTGGGGGAACTGGGCGTGCAGCTCCATCGTCGTTTCAACTGGACCCGGCGGGCTTTACTGGTTTACTGGGACGAGAAGGTGGACGACCGGCCGTACTTCTTCGCCGCCGAGGGGCTCTACGTCCAGCTGCCCACCCTGCGCAACCTCACCGTCCTGGACATCGTCTTCCGCGACAGTGGCAACTTCTCCTTCATCATCCAGGAGATCAAGCAGAAGGGACGCAGTGAGTGCGGGGCAGGGGGGGCAACACCGGGCACCGACGCGGGAGAGAGGATGGGGAGGCGGGGAGGGGGGTGCCGGTGCGGTGCATGGGTGGGCACGGCCACGCGTGGCTTCGCATGAGCGTGCATGGGTGTGCCCAGCTCCACGCGGGTGCACACGGGTGTGCCCAGCTGTAATGCGGCCGTGCAAGGGTGCTCAGGGCAGTACACGGGTGCGCACGGCTGTTTGCAGTTCCACACGGGCGCGCGTGGCTCTGCCTGGGTGTGCACGGCTCTGCCCGAGCAAGCATGGGCGTGCATGGCTTTGCACGGCTCCACACGGGTGTGCACGGCTCTGCCCAAGCAAGCATGGGTGTGCACGGCTTTGCACGGCTCCACACGGGTGTGCACGGCTCTGCCCGAGCAAGCATGGGCGTGCACGGCTTTGCACGGCTCCACACGGGTGTGCACGGCTCCACACGGGTGTGCATGGCTTTGCCCGAGTGAGCACGG
>JADKXX010025524.1:0-19377 GCA_017310255.1 Butorides virescens
GAAGTGTTTACAGCCTGTGGTTCTAATCCTGTCACCTTTCCCTTGCAAGTGAATCCACTGAAGTCACTAGCAGCACTTCTTCAAGGAAGTGATATATGGACTACAGCAGCAGCCAAGTAGTGAGAGCACAAGTAGTAAGAGGGATTTCTCTTTAGCTGAGGATTCTGGGGCATACTGCTCCCCAAAATTCACAGAATTTTACTAAGTATTCATCTAAATTTGTTCAAGTGGGTTGTACTCTAGTGATCTAGACCAGAATGGCATCAGTTGGCGTGACTGTTGGATATTGAACTCTTAGGATCCATCGTATAATCTACTTTTGCATTGTAATAGTGCCTAAAGGTCACAGCTAGGGTTTATATCATCTTGTCCTGGTGCATTTGCAAGTGGGTAGAAGTCTGTTGCAAAGAGCGTAATGGAAATGAAAAGGCAGAATATGGGTACAGTGAACAATGGGAAAGATGTAGGGCAAAGTATGAAGGTAAATACCAGCAAGAGCAAGTATTTCTAGATCACTAGTGATACACATCAATTGCAGGCTGTAAATCATTTAAACTTCTGTTAGTAAAGGAAATATTGCTTGTGTCCCACAGGATATTTATGTCACTGTTGTGAACTGCAGATGCATTTTTGGCATCAGAATAAAGGTGCATCTCAAAGCTGGGTTTATCAGTTTGAAATGGTTACCAAGCAAGTATTGGTAGCATATAAAAGAAAATGAGAGTCAGAAAAGAGATCAAATTCTGAGGGATCTTAAAAGTGAGTATTAAATAACGGAATGCAGAAGTCTTAGTGCTGCATTTTGACTGACCTGGAGAGTAGGAATATGGGCTTTGGAAAGCTCAGAGCTTGCAACAGGTGGAAGACAAGAGTCATAACAGCATACAGGGAGAAAGGTTGGAGCTGACTTACGCTGGTAAAAGCATTTTTGCCTCCCCTTGCAAAATAGGTCACTTCCAGAAACATGTTTAGTGCCCATTTCCTCAATCTAGAGGTGTCATGATCAGGGAAGTCTTAGCACTGCACTTACATATGCAGCATAGCCAAGAGGGAGAAGTAGATGTGCTGTCTAGATTACCGGTTTAGGCCACTGCAATAGCAGTACTTACTCTAATATTAGTCAGAGAAAGCAGAAATTTAAGCGAGCTAGGAAGGGGGCTTGGCTGTATGTAACCATGCCATGGCTACCCCTGCATCTAATGAATATGACCGAGAATCTTCCTTATCTGTGTAATGATCTTATTCAATTGTTGTGTTTCATGAGAGAGAGAGAGAAACATAATGGACATTAAAAGTGAATGTATTGCTATCTGCATTTCAACACTGCCTTTCTGTTGTTTTCCAACAGATCCTGAATTTCTCCTTCAGGGACGTGTTTCTTCGGAGATTTCGTAGGAGGCGAAGGAGCAACCCAACTGAGCAAGAGGAGGAGCAGCCACACAGCCCAACTGAGCAAGAGGAGGAGCAGCCACACAGCCCAACTGAGCAACAGGAGGAGCAGCCACACAGCCCACCGGAGGCAAGTCACTGGTGTACAGACGGTTGTATCTGACTATGGGATATTTTAGAGATGGAAGAGGTAAAAACAAACAAAGAGAAAACCAACTCAATAAAACCAAACCCCAGCCTCCCCAAACCTGGAATTTACTGCACTGCGCTCAAAAGATATCCTTTCAAATTTAGAGATTTTTGTGTGGTAGTTCATAAAGCCCTGAAATTTTAATTGTTTGAGTGGTACATATGATGAAAAAACATTACGTGTTGCAGAGTGACCAGTATATATCTTTCTAAAGTGTTACCTATTTGTTTACAATTCTCTTGTTCTTTGCTCCTTCCTGCAAATCTAAACAGCGCTCAAAAGAAAGCTGTGGAGTAGGAGTGCCTGCTTGGCTCTGTAGTAGGGCCATAAGAGGGTAATAAAATCCTTGTAGAATTTGGTGAAATCAGATAGAATGAATGTGGCATTAAAGAACACAAGAGACCCATAGATAAGCTGAATTCTTGCTTCACCTCAATTATTTCCCTTTTAACCCAAAGAAGAGAAGAAAAAAGATGACAACTCTGGCTTACTGTTGCTTGAGCACTGGGAAAAGGTAGGGTCAGTAGCCCAAGCCAACTGGAAAACGAGATTCTTTCTCATGTCTTTGCCCTGAGCTGAATTGAAGCCTATGTTCTGTTTCCCGTTACGCTAGTGGGAATCCTTTGTTGGCTTGGATTAACAGCGTTATGAGCTGAGAGCAGAGAATTGCACAGAGTGCCCATCTTACATGAAAGCGTGCAAAAATTTGTTTTAGATCTGGCTGAGACATCTGTCCATGGTGTTCAACAGTCTTCAGCATCAAGAACTCCTCTCTTATATGACTGGCATTCGGCAGGTTTCTTAAAACGGGGTCTAGGAACTTCTGAGTATTTTGAAATATGTCCCACAATAAAGGGGGGACATAGTTTTTAAGTTTAATATGGATCATTTAGAATAAAAAAGCAACTGAGATAAACTATGATAGTAATACAAGGATTTATGACTAATTGATCCCGGTTATTTTAATGGCCTCTTAGAGGTTAAGAGTGTTGTGTTTGTGAACAACATTCAGAAATGCCAAACTTCGTTTTGGGGTTCACAATTCACAAGATTGCGTTATGCAGATTTTCCTCATGTTTTAAGTCTAAGCTATGGAGTTACTTTTGGACATTTTAATCATGATCTCTAACATATATAATGCCACCAAAACCATGTGATTACTAGGATTTGTTGTAGGAACAGCATTTAAATTTAAACTTCTCATCTACTCTTTCTGGAAACTATGAAGTGAATGAGTCAAACTTAAGACATGCCATCTGATTATAACTCGGTGGGTGGGAGGGACAAACTCCCACTTTGAACTAGTTCTAGTGTGAACTAGTTTGAACTAGGCTTTGAACTAGTTAGCTATAAATACAGAGTTAGCTGGCAAAGGTCTGTTCAGAGGAACGGGAGGCCCCAGCTAGAGTGGGAAGTACTCCCAGTCTCCTAAATAATAGACACCCCAATGTAATTATTAAGCGTGGAGTCCTCTGGAGAGTGCTTGGATTAAAGGATACCAGAGTGATACAGGCTTCTAGGGGAGGAAATGTTTCTTTTTTAAGAGGAAAAATGAATAGGGCCATAAAAGGCATATATGCAGTATATTTGTAACCAAAGCAAAATGAAACAGAGCAGAAGGGGAAAAAGAAAGTTATGTTTTAAGTGGGAAGATTTGAGAGCTCATTTTAATCAGTTAAATGTCTTGTTCTGGAAACTGAAGCTTGCTAGAAAAGAACATGAACTATGGAAAGTAATTTGGGAATAAAGGGGAGGATTGGGTACCAACTAGCCAATAATACAAATAAGAAATTTGTAAATGTATTGAAAGTAAGAAGTTTCTTATGGACAATCAGCCTATTTATGGAGACGAGAGAGCAATAAGGGAAAATTAGAATTTTGCTAAATTAACCCAATAGGTGTTTGTGCCATAACCAATTTAATTATTAAACCTTACTTAGATGCAAAAAAAAGATCTGAAACACAGAGAAGGCAACCTTTTGAGTGACACTTGTATATGAGAGCCATTTGATTCACAAATCAAGAAAGGGGTTTTCTTTCCCTTAATTCAGCTGATGCAAACAAAATATCACAATGTCTCTAAGATTTTTTTTTCCTCATGTTTGTTGGACATATTTGATGACGCTGTAGGAGCTGTGGCAGAAAACTTGGTAGTTACAATACTGATGATACTAAATGGAAGTGTGCATGTAAAAGATGGGAAAATCAGTCCTCTCCTTGAAAAAAGAACAACTCCGTGAGCTTCATCTCCCGGTCTTCTCCTTTATATGCGCGTTTGCCTATTCCTCTATGAAGCAATTATAAGATTGGAACATGGTCCCATTGTTTACAAACAGAGCGATCTCAACAGCATAAACAACTTTCACTTCATTAATACCCTGCTATCCCCCAAGACAGCCTTGTTTCAAGCACTGTGCAGTATCTGGATGCTTCCGTCACTGCCTCTTCAGGCCTAAACTCTTGATCTGTTATAGTTGTTTTATACCATCTTCTTTACAAAGAAATTACTGAGTGACATTATCTTGTGACATTGTATTTAACTTTTTTTTTTTTTTTGAGATATGATTGAATTATCATGAAAGTGTAGTAAACTCATGCAATTCATAGGCAGTTCAGGTATAATTCAATGCCTAACCTATCAGCTGAGCAAGACATGGGCTGTGCTGGTGCAAGGTCTGCTGCAGGATCCAAATCTCCATCTGGCTGAAGTCACCATGTTGTCCTGGAGCTCTGCTGTATCAAGGCCAGTTCCCATTTGACCGTGGCCAGGAAGGATTGATGGGTAGCCATTGTCCTCTTCAACTGCAAATGCTTCTGGAGCTCTCCCTTTCTGCTGTTTTTCATGCATCTTGTGACATGAAGATTTTGGTATGAAGCTTAAAGGTTTAGGCATTTTGGTCTGCACTTTTATGGCACTGTTGTTTTTGTCACTGTACTTACAGGTATATAATGCTTGCTGGATATATTAGCCTTCTCTTTTCAGTCTTCCATAACCTTTTGCTGGAGAAGGGAGCTAATAATTTTTATTAGTTCTGCGTAGACAGTGGGGTTGATTCTGGTCTCATGACAATGTAAATTGGGAGAAATGGTGTTGACGTCAGGAGAATTACCCCCAGTCAAATTTGTAACTGAGCAATGCCTTTTTATAAGATTAAAGTATTTATTCTTTGCAGAAAGTTTTAAAATTGTTCAAGTGAGGCCCTTGGACTCTGCTCAAAGGTGAATTTTCTGGAAAGTTTGAGCGAAAACATTTCATCCATGTGTAAGTATGAGGAGAGTGGAAAACTATTTTTCCCCTCCATAAAGACTTTTTGCTGCCTTCTTTTGAACAGCTCTGCTGTGTGAGTGGCTGAGGCCTGTGTGCTAAAATTTGGCATTCAAATAACCATAACTGTGAATTGCCTTAGTTTTGGCTTTGATTTGACTGAGTTACAAGCTTTAGAAAACCTTGTACTTAGCAAGCACTTCAGGGTTTTGTTTCTTCCTTCAAAGCTTGTGAAGGGTGCAGTCAAGAGGATTTGCTGTGAACACCTGAGTAGCTCTACAGCACGAAACTAGAGAAAGATACTGCTTTGAAGCAGCAGGGACACGTGGTGCTGCAAAAGGAATGGAAGACCTGGTAAAGTGCTTATGGCCTACAAAGAGTTTCTGTATGTTTTGCGATATGTGTGACTGAGACCCAACTTCCTAGGACCTGCTGTCTCTGCTCCTACAGGTCACGTCCAAAGAACCAAGAGAGGTTTCTGCAGGCTGGGTAGAGGGCAGGTATGAGACCAGTCTCTGAAGTACACTGGCACTACTTACACTCCTCTTGAGTCAAAAGGCTCAGGGGACAGGGGGTAAAATATGGCATTGTTTCTCCATATGATGTTGCAGGTGGTGCTGTTTACTGGTGATGCGAGCATTGCTTTTACAATCAGCATTGCTTTTAAGTCTTAACAGATGGAAGTCTAAGGACTTGCTGTTCCTGAAGGGGATATGCCACCTAGATCTGAGATTATACAAAAGCATACCGTATCCCATCGGACAGCATAGTTTGTGAAACAGTGCATGCCCATCTAATTGCAATCACATGTGAAATGAGAGGTCAAGGCAAGGCTGGATGTGCTTCCTTAACTCCATAATTCTTTGACTTAGCATTGTTAATTATGCAGCCTTATGAATCATTAATTTAGTTTTATGCATGGGAACTCTGCTGCATTTCCTCTGGCATTTCACAATGAAGCTGGTTAATATTTCCAATTACTTGAAGGTTTCTATTTAGTGCTAGTGTCAACAAATACAGATTATGATGAACTTGTGTCTACGGTTCTTTACTGAGCTGCTACTGCATTGTGACATCTTTCAACGCTGTTCAGAGTGAGTGGGGAACATTGTTTTTCCCTTTTTGCACAGGAGTAAGGATTGCAAAGGCTGCAGAC
Source organism: Butorides virescens (assembly GCA_017310255.1). NCBI lineage: Eukaryota > Metazoa > Chordata > Aves > Pelecaniformes > Ardeidae > Butorides > Butorides virescens. Next base: position 6,001 of record JADKXX010025524.1, read on the forward strand.
AGTGGAAGATCAGGCATGGAGTGTGTAATGTAACATTTCTTTTGCTCTGATTAGTTAGTGGTTTGAAATTCAAATTTAATTTTTGATCCCAACAATTTTTCTTACTGGCTGACATGTAGTGACAGTGCATCTCATTCATTTAAAGAATATAAATATCCCAGTTAATTTATTTTCAAACGAGGAGGACGGAGAACCTGACTCACCTCTGTTATCCTCTACATCAGCATGCAGCATGTGCAAAGTATTGCCCCTGTACTGATGGAAATGACTGCACATCTGCCTGTGAGGTGCCTTGTGCTGCAAAGAACCTTCAGTGTAGGTGAGATTGTAGCGCACTGAATGTTAAGCAGATCTAAAGCACTCCCTGACAAATGAACTGCGTAATTGCGTGGAAATCAGGAACTCAAGTGTGCACAAAGTAAAGGAATCCTACCAGGTAATTTTCATATGGTAACTGTGGTAAAGAGCTCTCTGAAGCCAACCTATGGGTCAGAGTCCATGGTCTTTAAAACACAATATAAAACTTATTTGTATTTGCATTTCTATAGTCTCTGCATTCTGTACCTTTTGTAGCTCATCTGCGTGTGATTTTTTTTTTTAATAGTTTCAACCTCAAGAACTGTAGTCTGCAGCACCTGTTAGTTATCAAATCGAGGGCATGTGCCATAAACAGAAAGCAAGAACTAAATGTGGTTATAAAGAAACCAGATGAACAATAAGGAATGAGATAGGCAGTCTTAATAGCAACAGTATTTATCTCCTTTTGTAGGCATGCACTTTTAATGCATCATCCATTGCAGGGGTGTCTCTTGGACAGGCTTTATTTTAGATGACAGATTCTCATATTTTCTATAGAATGAACAGACAGACTGTCATGTGGAATCCTCTCTTCCAATTAACAGTTGCACACATATAGGCAGTACCTTTGAGGTAGTAGCCATTGCATCTTAAAAAAAAAAAGAACAAAGAAGGAATATTGGAAAAACATTTAATGCAAAGGTATGGTTACTAGGAAATGTCTAGCATATCCAACATGCAAACAGTTCTAGCCCAATCAAGCACCAGGGAGTGGAAATTGCTTGAGCTGGCACCGCCATTGTAAGGGACATCTTGAAACCATGGCTTAACTTACATTTTTTGTAACGCAAGGAGTGATTTCCCTTTTTTGGAAAAAAAATGACACAGTTGCGTGTTTTTCTTTCCCATGTCCCACTGAGCATCCTTTCCCGGTGAAACTAATTTGCATGCAGATCTCTGATACCTGTCTCCTTTCCTTTTAGGCTGTGTGATGCCTTTCTCATGGAGAAGCTGTCTGGGGTGATTCTTTTATCACCTGGTTACTTTGTCCTTTTCCTTTGCTTTCCTGAATATTTTCCTTATTTGGGTGTCTCTGACTTCTGTTTCCTCTTCTCCTTCTATTACGCCTCTAGCAGAGGCAGTGAGCCTAGCTGTTCTTTATTTCCAGCTGCTTTGTAGGTCTTTTGCTTTGTCTTCTCATGAAAGCGTCTGCATGCCAGCTGTAGCAACAGCTGAAAACAAGGAAAAATCATCACTCTGTGACTAACTTATTTCTCTGTGGATAGTCGGCAAGTTCTTGGGCTGTAAGCGGTCAATGTTCTGCAGTTTGAGAACGTTCCAGACCCCAAAGTATTTTCTTATATAACATTTCACTGTGAGAAGTGTAAGGTTGCATTCACAAGTGGATTTCTATTTCTTTCTTGTTGAGAGGGGGAGGGAATACATGCTCAGATGTATTAGAGGAACAACTCTGATTCACTAGAAAAGGCAGACTCAGGGCTTGATTAGGGCAGGAACTGCATGTGAACATGATTTGGAAAGAACCAAATATTTAACACAACGTTGACCATGAGTGTGGTTCATTGGTACAGATCGGTTTCGTGATTCAAGTCTGTTGAAAGAGCAAAACAGCAGTTCTACTAAACTGAGTTGCAGACCGTTCTTACAATTTTTCATGCTTCCTTCAGTCCTTGAAATCTTTACAGAACATCTTTTAGATTAATCAGAGCCTGCTTTGTCTTCACATTTTCCTGCACATTCTGATCTGTCTCTTGGTCTCCAATAAGTGGTTGAACACTACATAATGGTTTTAGAATGCAACTAAATGAAAGTTAAATGTTACATATGCTTTTCCTCCTTTCCAGTATTAAATAACCAGTGTTTGGATATAAGGCAGATTTTTAGGAGCCTAGACTGAGCATAATCCTTTCTCTCTAAAAGGCCAAAGAAATACATGTATGTTATGTACACATACACAGACATGCATGTTTTGGTAAAAGTTAATGACAGGAGTTGGAGTTAAAATGGGTCCCTGTATGTTTCATTCACTTGGAAAGATTCTAGAGAAATTCTTCTATTTCATGTAACTATGTTATTGTAACTGTGAGATGTGATGATATAAATACAGACAAGATCTGTCAAAAGAGGTAATATATTTAGCCTGACCTCTTTGTTTAGCTGAAAAGAAGCAAATACTGTGGCATAACAAAGGCATACTATGTTGGAAAACACTATCCCATCTCCTGGCAGCTGCTTTAATGAAGATACCACCTCAACCCACAAATATCCTTTTCCCAAGTGAGATGGTTATTGATCGAATCCAAACTTCCAAGGAACTAGAAAACTGCAAATATTACAATTGGTAGAGGATTTGGATAAACAGTTTTTCACTGAAAACATGTTGAAAATGTGATTTTTGCAATGCAATTTTTGATGTAATTCTTGTGGGGAAAAGACTCGGTCCCACGGAGGTTTGAACCTGCAATTCACTTTGATTTCAGGGTCTAGGCTCTGGTTCATCAAAGAATCTTAAGAAGTTAGTTCCTTTGATGTGAGAGTTTTAAGCTCATGCTAAAGGAAAGCTACTGCTTACGTGCTTTTCTGAACTGGCATACTAGGTAGGGGCTAAAGAAAGATTAATTTGCCAGACTAAGTTGCACTGTGTGTTGTCCTGACCATCTTGTGGTTTTCCCCTTATAGCTAAACTAATTAATGGAAATGGTTTCTAGAAGCTTAATCATGTAAACTAATTTAAGGGATAAGTAAGCAAAATAACTAGATTAAGATTTCAATCAAGTAAATACTGAAGGCTTCTACAAAAGACAGACTATTTAAAAATTGGGGTTTTTCTGCCTCATCCTTAAAGAGCAATAACTCTTAGAATAGACAATGAATTTTTCCTTCAAGCTAATACGGATCCTTCCCGCCTGGATCAGCTGACTGAGGACACTACAGAACCAAGTACCCCATTGTAAATGTATTGCCTTCAAGCCTCACTCAGAAATCGGTTGAGCTGGGAAATAGCTGCCTCTTAAGTATGCACCTTCACAAGTGCATTTAGCACCCATGACAGCAAAGGGTGGATGATGCTGGAAAAACCCAGGTAACAACAATTTGTCATCTCAGGTGCACACTGGCAGAGCTGGGATCCAGGGGTAAAGGTCAGCATTTGTGCATGATTTAGACTGTATGACACTTCAAATCTGGAAGGGTGTAGGTAACTCTGTTCTTGTAAAATACATGTATCTGTTGCCATATAGGCCTCATCACCTTGACCAAAATTTCTGTCTCCCCTTATTGCCCTGCATGCCATTGCGTGTGTTGCAGGTTCTTTTCTGGCACCCCATGTGCCAGTGGTGTAGTTTATACAGTAGCTTGTTTGTGCAGTCTTTGCAGTCTGTTAGAATGAAAGATAATGTGTGAATTCAAAATACTGCTTCAAAAGTAGGATGCAATTTGATATGCTACAGAATTATATGTGTGATTACTGTCTGTCCCATAACCTTTCACTGGTTTTGATTTGTGGGGTTTTTTTGGAAAGGTGTATCTGTGTCTAATGTTAGAAAGTCTGGGCACCGTATCTCACTAAAAATAATCTGGAAAATAGTCTGCTCTAATGCTAAGCATGACTAATGGCAAATAATTAATAAAAAGGGTAGCTTTTTGCTACTTGCTAAACTGCATGAGTTCATCTGGCACTCCTTGCTGACCGAGCTTCTCTCTGTCACTTGTCAGTGACCAAGAGGATTCAGAAACATCATCCATGAGAGGGCTTGTACCCTACCTGGAAAGAAAAGTCCCAAGCTTGTCTCTCCATAAGAACTTGTTCCCTAAGGACCAAGTCTAAAATGTGTGATTCAACAGAAGCTAAATTGAGTCAAATACCTGTGCTCCTTCCCACTGCATTAACTCACTGCCATTTTCCTACTATTGAAGAAATAGTTAGAAATAACTGCTGGGTTTTGGTGACTGCCATCCAAAGTAATGGTAGCGGCATTAGTGCACTTATTGTGGCACATCATACCATAACAAAGCTTTTATTTCAATACAGAATAATTATTTGGCTTTGGCCTTGTATCCCTTGTAGCTGGATATCCCTTTTCATATGCTAACATATGTTTGTCCTGTTCAATAGCAACTTGTTCTGAAAACTGCTTGCATGCCTGCTGGGCTAGCTACATGAATTCAATGCAGACTCCATGTTTTGCACCTAAAAATTATAATGTGGAAAAACAGTTTGCAAAATTTAAAGCATTCAAAATGCTCTGTGCAGTTTTACAGGAGAAGCCAAGGGACTTTGGAAAAGCCGGACTTTGATTTGTATGCTACAATACATTTTCATCAGATTATTGAAGTCTGTATCACTTCACTATTACACAAAGGAACTAAATGCACAGCCTGACAAATTATCAGACCGGGTCACCCATGACAACACAGCTCAATCTTGGTTTCGTAGCTTAAAATAACGTTCTTTGCTCTCATATGCTTCCTCATGTTAACAGCTGCAAGTGATAATAGCCTCTCTGAACCAGCACTGCTCCCGAAATAATTGGTAGTAAGGCCTGTGTGTAACTATGTTAACGTACAGGCTGTTAGGCTGAGGTTCAGGAGATCTGAACTCTCTGGTTCAATTCTTACTGCTTTCATTGACTTGTACGGTAATTTGGGCACTCAACTCCTCCCTGCTTTCATATATAGAGGCAGGTGGGCAATACGATAGATAATGATCTATTGATTACAGAATCAGTATGAGAAACTTTTCTTCTTGAATAAGAAGAGTCATTCTCTTGAGGCGAGACAGGTGAAAATAGTCAGGATTTGTTTCCTAATGCCAGCTGTATGAGTCAAAAGAGTAGGAACGCTTTCCCTATGCCTCCAGTTCCCCATCACCCTAAACCTTATCTGCCCAAACCAGGTCTCAGCCCTGTTCCCCTCCGCATCTCTCGACTGCACAGCCCATGTCTCTGCTCCTTGCTCCTCATGGCTCCACTGTTTATCACCGGTTTCTTACCTGCCGCTGCACACCTGCACATCCCCCGTCCCCACTCTTTGCATCTCCCTGTCGGGGAGGGGGGTTCCTGCTGATGGTCACAGGGTGGGGTTGCAGAGGGCTGCGGGGGCCTGCGGCTGCCCCCAAGCCAGCACGGCGGGGGCTGCCTGCCCTGGCACAGCCTGGCTGGCCTGGGGGGGGGGGGGGGGGGGGAGGAGGAGGGGGGAGGAGGGGGAGGGAGGGCGAGGGCTGCTCCCATCTGAGCCGCCTGATCAGCCCGGTGGGCGAGCGCTGGGCAGGCTCCTCGCTCCGCCGCAGAGCCGGGCTACAACGCGGAGCACCGCCGCTAGCAGTGGTGTTGGGGTTTACTACAAGGCTTAATCTCCTTCCTTTCAAACTTGTAGAAACAAGTTTCTTAAACGACGCCTGGCTTAAGATTCCCGCCTTTGTGTATTGGGGTTTCTCCTCCAGAACAGTTCAAACGCAGCGGGCAGGGAGCCCCCAGGGCGGCCCGGCGCCCCGCCCTCCGCACCTGCCCCCCGCCGGCACCGGGCGCCGCCGCTCCCTCCGCCCTGACAGGGCGCCGGTGCGCGGCTGCACCCGGCGATGGCTGGCAGAGGCTGGCAGGAGGCGTTTCCTTCGTGCCCCGTCCCCGCCGGAGACGAGCTGGACGCGCCGCACCTTGTCCCTCTCACAGGGACATCGGGGCGCGGGTGGAAGAGCGCCCCCCGGGGAGCTGCAGCCCCGCCGCCAGCCCCAGCGCGGTTCTGGGCCGGGACGACCGAATGCGCCGTAACTTTTCGGCCGGGGCTGCCCGCGATAAACAGGAAGCCCCTCGGCGGGGCTGGGGCCGGGCCGAGGCGGGGCCTGGCGCGGCTGCCCGCCCGCCCTCCCGCGCCGCGGAGCCGAGGGGCCGCACGGCTCGGCCCGGCCCGGCCCGGCCCGCGGCGGCGGCCGCTGACAGGGCGGAGCGGCGGCGTGCCCCGTCGAGGCGCCCGAGAAGGCATCAAGAATGAAATTGCTGTGGAAATCTAAAATGGTAACCGGGCGTCCCGTCCCCCCCTTCCCCTGCCTGCGGGGTGCCGGTGTCCGCGGGGCGGCCGGGCGCGCCGCCCGCTGCCTCCCGGAGCCTCTCTGCTCTTCCTCGCTTCCGAGCGATGCTTGTCTTCCCGAGTAACTGTGTGCGTGTGTCTGACACGGAGAGGATGAAGGGAGTGCTCCAGAGGGGGAAGTTAGTGACCCTTTGGAGAAATTCAGATGCATGTTTTCTGTCCGCGTTGCGGCGGCTTGCGCTCTTTTGTACGGTTAATAATCTAGGAAACGAGGAGTCACTGCAGCAAACGTTCAGTTAAAGTTTGGAAGACGTTGCACTTTTTTTTTTTTCTTCATCCGCTGTCTATTATTTGTGAGTTTTAAAGCCTTGACTCTCTAAAGATTTTTTGTGGCTTGAAATAATAGGTTTTGGAAAAGCAAACCACAAGCGCTTTAGATCCGTCCTGTCAAAAGAAATAAAGGGTTGCTGTATTTTAAGTGCTTGTTCGCTTCAAAGTTTAAAGGCTGTCTGCCTAAGTAATTCAACAGTTTTAAAAAGTGCAATTCCTTCCATAAATGAAGGGCCAAAGAGATTAATTGCTTTAGAGAAGGGGGGAGGGGGAGGGAAGAGAAGACTGCTAATCAAAACCAAACTACTTCCCTAGAAAAGACTTTATACAACTATTTAAAATATGTGCTAGTCTAGGAAAAATAGTTAAATGGAAAGTCAGGGTATCTCAATACCACAGGAAAGGAGAGCTTGCCAAGAATATCTCCAGTGTTCCCTCAGTCTAAAAGTATCCTGCATTACTTTGATTGTTGTATTTACTTTGTGCAGCTCATCTTCTGCCCTCAGCTCTGCATGAAGCAGTAGAGCACCTGGTATAGATTGTGGCTAGCAGAAGAGGGAAAATGTTCTTTTCCCGCTCACTTGTGGTTTTTTTTTTTCCTTCTTTCCCCTTTTCCTGGCAGAGCACAATTCAGGATGGGGGTGAAGAGGTAGAAGAGGGAGCTGTTTACCATGTCACCCTGAAAAGAGTGCAGATTCAGCAGGCTGCCAACAAAGGAGCAAGATGGCTAGGGGTAAGTAAAGCTGGTGCTGTGGCATTTTGGAAGGCTGCTCATGGACTTTGGAGCCTGCTCCAGGGAGCTGAATTCCACACGAATCGTTACGATATTAACTTTTAGCACTGACTGCCCTCACTACTTCAAAAAAAGCCAAACCACTGAAGTTGTCTGTCTGGGTCACCTGAACTAACTCTCTCCTTGTGTTGACTCTTCCTCTTTTCTTGACATGTAAAAAAGATTTGACCAGTTGTGGCCTTGGATCAGATGACACTTAGTGCAGAAACAAGGATCTTAGCTTATGGCCTGAGAAGCTGAACATGTAACAGTTATTTCAGACTGGGCTACGGCTCATGTCTGCTGTTAGGAACCTATCTCAGGTCTCCTGAGCAAATAGTCAGAGTGTTTTGACTAATGAAGGTCTCTCAAAAGTTAGCAGGAACTTCCTCAAAATATAAGTGAAGATAGGTTTGGGTCTTACTTTTGTCTTGCTTTCTCAGCCAGATGAGAAATTAATTGTCTGCATTTCTGCAAGAATTACAGCTCTGTACTGTTTTTCAGAGGTGTATTTCAAAGCATGAAGGCTTTAGTGGTAAGTAAAAGGAGCTTAAGTGCACACAGACTCAATTTGGCATGCTGCTGAGTGCCTTCACCTTTGTCAGGCCACGTCCCCAGCTGATACAAAATGTCCTCACTTCATTGGAATCAGTGCAGCTGTGGCAGTTTGAGCCAGATCTTCAGGAGGTGGCTATAACTTTCATATTATTTTGTTATGCTTATATATTTTCTTCAGGATCAAAGGCAGTCATGTAAAAACTTGGTTTGATGTAGCACCCGGGTTGGTATTTTAAAGACTTTAAAAACTGCTCTGAGATGTATATCAAATAATTTTCTTGTGAAGTTCCCTGACATAAAGCAATACAGCAGTGCTGAAACCACAGTCAAGAAAGATAAGCAAATTCTGTCCTGCATACAGATAGTGCTTAGAATCTCCCCCTGTTTCCAAGGAGTACGTAGAGTTCTAATCAGAACAGATAATTTCAAATCTGCTTCCTTTGAGTGGCAGATTTCCCATCTCTGCCTCCTGTTTTCATCAGGAAAAATATTAGAAAGTATTTTTGAGCTCCTGTAGATTTCCCAGCTGGTGGTTTTGTGTAAGAGGTGGTGATCATTTTGAACGTGTCTGTGTCCTATAAACGTACTTTAGAAAAGTAGAATTTTATCCTGTTTCAGCCGTGTTTTTCCTTGTATGTAGGAGTTTGCCAGGTCTTGGTCATATTGTCAAAGCAAGAGTGCATATGTCTTCCTGAGATCATCACCGCAGCTGATGGTGCCAGTCAGTCTTAATAGGAGGACAAGGGATTGCAAGGTCACGGAAGTGACTTCTGTCTTTCTGTGGCTCGTGTTAGTTTTTTTCAGGTCAGAATTGAGCCCTGTTTGTGGGAAAGCAGGCAGTGTGTCAGAAGTCTGCACCTGTTCCAGGCATAAATTGGTGACTTCAGTTTCCAGGCCGGTGTCTTTCACGAGCAAAAAGTCTCATGCGTCTTACTGAAAAATATCTTTAAACATATAGGCTGTTTTTTTTTCCCTTAAGCTCTTCAGAACATAAAATATTTTAAGCTCTTTTTGGGATCTTGTTTTATTAATGGCTTTACTGTGGTCCTAAAGTCAATAAATAGCCTCCAACCCAGAACGTTATTTATGACTAGCCATCCCTGCCCCCAGGAGTTTTGCCTTGAAAAGTGTAAATGCCTCTTTTATAATTGTCATCAGGTGATAATATATTTGTTTTAATCTGGAGCTTACAGGGTTTTATGATAATTTTTTTTCTATGCTTTGAAATTCATATCGCTACATTAATAAGTTGTTGGGTTTGTCAATGTTGGTCTTAATTTTTTTATGGTGCTCTAAGTCAGGCTTAGGTTGAAGACTCAAGGTCAACTGAAAAGTATGGGAACAACCTATTTGTACATCAGCAAGTATTGAGCCTTCATTGTACCAAATATAGTAACTCTGATACTGATTATATGCATGCATGGATTTACTTTTTAAAAAGTTACTTTTTCAATGTCAGGTTGTGTCCTGTAAAGGTCTACTTAGCAGTTTGACCTTCTCTGAGGCACTGAACTTCTCGTGGTTTATTGGCACAGGTCAAGTTCCTTGTGACTTGAAAAGCCCGAGTCTTTTGAAACCTCCATGTTGCATGTGGCTGTTAAATGTAGTGTGGTAGCAGAGCAGGGGTTTGATCCAGCGGTCCTGGAGCGGCTAGTTCTTGGTGGTGCTGTGTTTGTATACAGTGATGTGGAGGCTTTTCAGCTGAAAAGCATTAGATGGTAAATTATTTGATGTGTCTGAGAGAAATGCAGATCTAACTGAAAATTTGATAGAACCTGTGTTGAAAGGAATATAAAAAGTCTTATTTATTCTGAGTTTGTTGGGATTTATTACCAACTCCTTTAACTACCAAGAAGCTTGAAATCTTGCTTATGTTCTTGTACAGGTATCAGTAAGTGAATGAACCTAGATCTTTTAGGTTTCAAGAAGTCTAATAAGCCTTTCTTAAAACTCTATCCTAAGAACCCACCCAGGGTTCTTGAATGGTTGGCCCTGTTATGAGACAATGGTCTGCTTAAAAGCGAAAAGTAAGATTACAGCTTAAGCACCGTAAATACTTGCCTATTTAAATACAGAAATGCCTTTATTGTGTTTCAAACTTCTACAATTAATGAAAGAAAAAGACAGGCTGTGACTTACGCAGTCACCAGCAGTTCCTTTACTTTCAAAAGTGTGAAGCTTTTGTATACATACCAAGTTTCTTAGCTTTAAATTTAATGTTAGACATCAAAGGATGTCAATAATAGGTACTGGTTTTGTCACTAAATACCTCACTAAATATTTAGTGAACCTTAGGACTTTAGGCACTACGGCATTATGAAATATTAAAAGCCCCAGTAGTAGCTCAGTATTGTGATAGATGCTGCACAAAATCACTACCCTGACTAAAAAGAACTTACAGACTAAATCTCAGATGAGGCTTGTCTGTATACGTATGTTGTCTCAGCTGGTGATTGGAGTCCAAGGCAGTGGTATCCATTTTGCTGAGGTCTGATTTTCCTCAAGTTGTTTGTGGACATCAAGGCAATGGGGAGTCTTAACAAAGCTTGAAAAGTCAAACGTAACTTCTGGAGATGTTGAGAGAGAATACCTCCCAAACATCCTAGGTTCAACAAGAGGAAGCATGAAGGCATTTTTTTTAAAACAAAGTGCATTTTGGTGTCTCCAGGATAGACCTTGAGAGGTCGCCAGGATCTTGAGAGAGATGTTCTCTCAAGATCCTGGGGATTGGGAACAAATCATGAAATCCATGGAAACTGTGATATGTGTCCTAACGTCTTTGTGAGAGAGAAAGCTGGAGAAGTAGAGATTCATATAGATGGATGGCATGCTGAAAGGAGGGGATGAGGAGAATGCTTTCTGCAGCAGGCTTTTGAGTGGACGTTCAGCATCGTTTTGAGCGGCATTACATCAGGCTAGAGGAAAAAGGTGTATTGGTAACTGGAATAGAAGGTTTGAGAGTTCAGCAAAGAATTTGAATGATGTGGCTAGAAAGAGAAGGTTGTATTTTAAAACTATGACGCAGAAAGAACCTGAGAAATGAGATTCAGCTTACCTCTGAGGATGTAAAGACAGCCCAAAGGGAGGCTGGCACCCTGTGTGTCAATCAGGATGGTGCTATTGTCCGCAAAGAAAAGACAACAAAGCAGAAAAGGCAGGTGAAAAGTTGAGAGTTCTGTGGGGTTTTTTTTGATCTTGAACTGACAGCCAGGTACCCATGAAATGGATCGGAGACAAGCTGAATCATACCGTAGCCAGAAGCAGACACAACCAGTAAAGCAGTGGATCAACTGCTAAGCGCTTGAATTTCCATTGCCAGGAGCCGTATGCTGATGGAGTATGAATGGCAGTGGCAAAGGTGAACTCTAGTCAGTGATTTATTGTAAATAGTAAACTGAAAAGTAAAGAGTTAGTTGAAAGAGAAAGGAAAAAGCAGCAGGTAGAGAAATAAGTGGAGAGGTGGGGGAGATGTTTAAGATGTCAGACTGAAAGAGATTTTGACTAGGAGAGTGTTGGGAGTATGGGAGGCAAAAGGTACAAGAGAAAGCGGTATGAGGTGGGATTGGATCCACCGGGCAAATGAAAGGATCAGAGGAGGACCACAGGAAAGAAACTTGCGCACTTGTCAAATGGTAGAAATGAGAATTGTTCAAGGGGTCCTTTGCAAAGAGGAACAAGGACTGGAGAATTTGAGGAGCTGGGACTGCAGATGTGGAATGAGATTCAATTGAAATACTGAAATTGCTCAACTATGGAGTGGATGAAACTGAAGAAAGAGGGAAAGGAAAAAAGGCCTTTCTAGTGAAGTTAGTGGGTGTGGTGGTTGTGCTTGTGCCAGATGCCGGTGGATGCGTATGCTGAAGATGCACTAGGGCTAGGGGCTAGCAGAGTGGGCCTTACAGTGATGGAAAGAGAAAAGAATGGATGCTATAAGACAATAAGGCAGGAAGAAAATGAATGACCATATAAATAGCAAAAAGGCAAGTGCGGGGTGGTTTAAGGCTACCCGGATGGGTGAATGTTTTTGGCAACTGAAAGAATTAAACCAAGGCAGTAGATACTATTGTCAGCTGATTCCTTCATCAAATATGACTGATCCAATAAGAGGTGATGTTGTCAGTGTGGTTTGCCTTAAATTGGTTTTTGGGAAATGATTAAATTCTGTAGAAAGGTAAGTAGAGTAGGTCTGTGAGATGCTCAGCTTTATAGTGGCACACTTGGAAACTGTGGGAAGTGTTTTTGAAGTCAAGTGGAGTAGGAAGTTCACATAATTGAATAGATGAGCTTGGAAGTTTGTGAGCCAAAACTGCAAATGCTACCTTGACTTCTAGTTTGAGTAAGGGACTAATCATTTTAAAAAGATTTTTTTTTTTTAATTAGGCATTAGGTTTTGACAGATAGAGAAAAGCTCTTGTCAGCAGAGAAGGCTGTATCTAAGAGCTAAAATATGAATTGCCAAAAGTCAAGCCTTATAAAGCGAATGAAAACAAACAGCTAAAGGTTTGTCAGTCATATAAGAACAACAAAAAAATAAGTCTGCTTCACAGAGAGAATGAGATAGGAATTAATCTCCATATAACCCCAAACTAAATAATTTTTTGCCTATTTTCTGACAAAGGTGAATCTGGAGGTTGATGGTAATGATGGCACGTGGGGCTTTCACATGTCTTCATGTTTGGTCTTTGCCTAAGAGCTTGACGTGTGCCCACACTGGGCAGCTGGTAGTGTCCAGCCCAGAACTACAAAGGTGTCATCCTGGTGTATGAAGTGGTAGTCAGGCAGCAAGGAGTTTTAATTCATCTGTCAAGTCAGAAATGACACTGTATGACTGGAGAGCAGCAGTGGTGCCTGTATTTGGGGTGAGGGAGGTATGACCTAGGTAGGCAGGAGGTATTTGTCTCGCAGAGATAACTGATCTTCTGGATTTAAAAAGGCTGTGGGTTTAATCTGTTTGAAATCACTCAAAAAATAGTCTCTGGAGAGCCTGAGAAATTATAAGGTAGCTGAGGGACCTGTTGAAGAAGAGCTGGTGCTGTAGCTCAAGCTGAAAGAGGAACTGTTTGTCTGGAGACAGGTGCCTATGGGAGCTCTACATGGGTCAGTCCTGCGACTGTGTTCATTGGGGTCAGTGGCATAAAAGCAGAAGCATGCTGACAAAATCTGATGGTCTGGCAGAAGAAGAAAACACCTGGAGGATGGAAATACCCGACAGGTTGACGTTCACAGTTGCTGTAACAGAAGTGGGTTGAAATTAAGTAGCACAGAATTCAAAGGCACGTTTGAGAATTAAGTAAAATAATTTCTGCTATGGGATGATACTTTTTGTCCTTGTCCCTTCCAGCTTTGGGTGTATTAGTCAATCACAGGGTATGTGAGCC
>JADKXX010025528.1:0-16804 GCA_017310255.1 Butorides virescens
GAGGTTCACATGGCCCTGCTCCTCCAGCCTGTCCAGGTCCCTCTGGATGATACGTATGGCCCAAACTCAGAAACTGCCTCGGAGAAGAAGCTCAAAGCCTCAAGGTATTTGGTCTTGCTAAGTATCCCATCCCCTTCTTGTTGCCTGCAGGAACATCGTGCTGGCATCACACCTGAAGCCACTAGAGAAAAAGGACAAGGTGGGTAAGAGGAGGAACGTGCTCTGGAATCCCTGTGCAGCCCGCGCCAAGGCCCCCCAAGCCAGTGACGTGGAAATACCCCAGGTGAGGGAGACGCTTGCCGGGATTTTGTCCACATCTAAAAATTACTCCAGAATAATTTGGGTATTATTTTAAAATGCAAGAGTTATTCAGAAATATCTCTACATGCGAGCAAGCCCTCCAAGTCCCCAGGAACATTGGTGTTTAGATAAGCGCAGTGTTCGGTCTTGGCCCCTACTTTGTGTCTGCTAAGAGCTTGCACCAGGTGCTTCAAGAAGAGTCTGCTTCAACCCTGTGGGAATCTAAGACCAGCTGCACAGCCTCGCAGTGGAGCTCCAAATGCCCTGCCTTTGAGGATGGCCAGTAACGGATTCTTGGGGAAGAGTGCCTTCCCTTAATGCACTCTTCCAGCTGGCTGCAGTTTAGCGACCAAGAGCCAGGGTTGTGCATCTGGATCACCACATTTCATAGCTGCAGACCCGCAGATCTTCTGTGAACGTAGCCAGTTCTTGTTCACCCCACGGTTTAATTATGCAGGACCTGGAAAAGGGCTATTTTGTTTTAAACCTGCTGCCTGATGAATTCACTGGGCGGCCCTTAGTTCTTCAGTTGTGGGAAATAGTGACTAAACATTTTCTATCCAAGTCATTTGTGATTTGAGTGACATCTGTCCTGCCCCTACGGGGGACTTTGCTCATGCAGGAGCGTCGTGGTCACTGGATGTGTAGCCAGGGATGTTTCCCATAGATGTTTCTCATGGATACTTTGACACTGAGTTTAATTTGTCTGTTTATTCTGAGATCCATTTGCAACTCTTCTAGGCAGCTTTGTATTTGTTTGGACTGAGCAATGATCTCCCTGGGGCAAATTCAGTTCCTAATCCCGTTAGCGCTTGGGCTCTGATTTCCAGAGCTTCTCCATGTTATGTTTAGACACAGCTTGATGTTGCTGTGCCTTGTTCTTGCTATCCGTATAAAAGCCTAAACATTTTAATCCTCCTTCAGTCTGTGCATCGGTTAAGTTGGCGGCGATGAGTTCAGCACTTCAATTACATATTGTATAAAACAGGATTTCCTTTTATCTGGAGATGCCACGTGGAGCTTGGCACTCTCTTTTAGTGCAAGCTCTGCCGCAGACCGTACGAATGCGGTATGTTATGAGACACTGTTGGGGCCGTCTGCATATTTTCTGGGGTTTACGTCTCCTATCTTTTATCTCCTCACCCCTTTGATTTGCCTCACGGTGCTCAAGATGAAGCAGAGGTTTTCACTGAGCTACCCCAGTCCCCAGGAGAACCCTTCCCCAGCAGTTATGGTGGATGCAGACTGGGCAGCGCGTCTGGTTTAGGTTAGGGTTGAGGTTACTCCGCTATTGGTCTGTGTTCATCCATGCTGGGCTTCATATCTCACCTGTTCTTCCATGATTTTCCCCTGAAGTTCTCTGGTTTCTGTGGGGCTTGAGGAACCTGACATTTCTTTGTCTTTCTCTATGTTTTGCCACCTCACAAGCTTTATGCAGCCCTTTGTGCTCTCAGAGCCTGTATTTAAAACATGTCAGCCACCCACAGGTTGATCGGGATGGGGGGGGGGAACGGAGGAGGATCAAAGTCTTCAAGTGGGAAGAAAACAAAAGGAACCGATAATTATTTTTTCCTTCAGGAACTGGATCAACTGCCCAGAACCTCCGCCGAATTTTACAGAGATTGGCGCAGATGCTTAAAAAGCGGAAAAGAAAAATACCAGCTTTTGCTTGACCTCGGAGGGAAGGCCTTGGGCAGAATCTTTCAGGCTGATTTGGGCTTTGGCCTCCTGGGTGAATTGCTTACGGTGCTGGCAGAGCACATCTGTCATGAAGACAGAGCTACCATCCTTCAGATCTTACAGAGCCTTTCAGGCACCAAGCGCTTTGGGTTAAACGTGGATCTTCTGAGCGAGTCGGAGAAGGAGAGCAGCAGGGATTTGTTTAGGAAGCTGCGGAGCATGAGCAGGGATGATTGGACTGAGGGCCACCCCAGTGGCCCAGTGAGCCACGAAGCAGAGAGGGAAGCCCACGTCATGGACGGCAGCCTGCAAAAGGAAGCTGAGGAAACGATAGTGATGGAGCTGATGAAATGTTACCAGGTCAACTGAAGGAGCAGAAGCACCAGGGTCATGCAGAAACAGTGTGCAAAAGAGGCTCAAAGCTTGACTTTGACATCACTGCACGAGACAGCTAAACTGGGTACTTCTGGAGCGTTGCTGGACATTTCTCTGTACCTGGAAGCCACCCAGAGCGACAGTTGTACACAAATAAAGGTTAGTTACCGAGAGTTGTGATCTCTGGGGTGGGGTGTCCTCACAGAATGGCTCTGTGAGAATCTCTTAGATGAGGAGAACAAAAAAAGCCAAACCCCAAATAGTCCCTTCCCTTTTTCTTCTCTGTCCTTTGTCACTCCGGGGATTTAAGAAATGTAAGCAATGACACTTTGTGTTTAACCATGCAGGTGCAGAAGTTAGAGAGGGCTGATGGAGGTGGTGGTAATGCTGTGCAAGGTGGTGTATCTGGGACTATCCAACCAGCTGGTTAATTGCTATTCTAGCCCAACCAGCAGGGCATGGGGTTAACCTCAGAGATCCTGTCACCTCGTCGTCCTCTGATCTCAGACACTCTCTGATTTGCTGAAATTCCACATAAATTGAAATTTGGAAGGACCTGACTGGGCACAAACTGAAGCATAAGAGGTTCCAGCTGAACGTGAGGAAGAAGTTCTTTCCCTGGAGGGTGACCGAGCCCTGGCCCAGGCTGCCCAGGGGGCTGTGGAGTCTCCTTCTCTGGAGATATTCAACCCCCGCCTGGACGCTGTCCTGTGCCCCCTGCTCTGGGTGAGCCTGCTTGAGCAGGGGGGTTGGACTGGGTGATCTCCGGAGGGCCCTTCCAACCCCTGTCACTCTGGGATTCTGTGACTCTCTGATCAGCCCAACACAGAGACTCTCCAAGACTGCCTAATACTGTGTCTAAACTGAGTCACACTTCTGTTTTGGCTGCTGACCAGAGAGGTCTTCCTGTGGCATAACTCAGCACCTACCCCCCAAGCTCAGTTCTGGGCTGGCAGGATCCTCAGGCTTCTCCCAAGCGTGCTGAGGAGCCCAATGTATGTTACAGTGCTCGGACTCCCTTGAATTCAGTTCAAAAAACAACCGCCAGGTCTGTTTTGTTGCAAAACCCCGCTAGAGGAGCAAAAGGTATCACTCTGGCAGACTAGAACCGTCCCTCTCCCACACTCTCTGTAGAAACCACTAGGCCCCCCATTGATTATCCTCTGAGGTCTGGCACTTGAATGTTGGGCTTTGTGGCATCTGTGTCCCTGCAGCTACTTGTAGGTGCCATTCCTCTTGTCTTTGCCTAACACTTGCAAACCTGAGGACTAGAAGAAAGCCGAGAGCTGAAATCTTAAAACAAGGAAGATCCCAGAGTGTCCCATGGTCAGGATGGAGGATGTTGATGCAGGAACTGCCCCAGCATGAAAGTTACAGCTCTGGTGGGAACAGGCACGGTGCTTTCAGGAGTCCACGGTTTGGTGAGAAGAGTCAGGAGAAATGAAGTACAGGAGAGGTTGTTTGAACATTCATGGGAGGATGGGCTGTTAGACCAGCTGGGATCAGTTTCCCAATCCATCAGCTCATGCTCTGATCCTAGTGTCTGCTCAAGAAGTGCCAAAAGCTGAGCTGAAGGTCTGGTCAGAGTCAGCAGGGAGCAAATAGCTCACCTTCACCGTGGGAGAGATGCATTTAAGGGCTCCAGGGCTGATTCCAGCACCAGCCCAGGCAAGGGTGATGTGAATGAAAAGCCTTGCTCAATCACTCGGAGAGGAGGAGTCTCAAACATTACCTGTACGGAGGGGCTTTGGCGCACAAATCCTTGGAAAGCCAACAGGGAGGATGCAGAAGTCTAAATACCATGTTTGAAAGCTCTTGTCCTGGACTATGGAGGTCAGCTGCCATTGGAGGAGGGTCTTTTTTGGATTCGATGCTCTCAGAGGGATCGGAGCAATCCTTAATATTTACTGCACATGAGTCTTTCAAGAAGATGCTGGCAGTTCCCTCATTACCCCCATGCTTCCCATCACCGCATCTCCCCTCTGCGGCTGTGCTGCACCAACGATCTGCCCGCTCGTTGTCCAGGGCGCAGGGAACACTCTGGTGCTGGGAAAGAGGAGAGGTTCTAGAGTTCTCGAGTCCGTGTCCCAGGGGACAGCCTGCCCTGGCGCGGGACAGAGTGCCTCCCAGCAGATATTTGGCTGAGATGGGATATTTCAGCCACTGGTTGATCCCTGCTGTCAGCCACGTGCGCTGCAGGTGGAGGATCATTTGTAAACCCCATCTTTGGGGAGCGAGCTGGTGTGTGCACCATCCCTGCCCCATGCTGGCACTGCTAACCCCACGCACCAGTTCCTGCCGTCCCTGCTGAGGACACAGTGGCTTGGTTGGTTCTGCTGACTGCAGAGAGCACCCGCCACGATGGTGTTGAAGCTGCCGGGAGCCGCCGTTCTCCTCTGCCTGATAGATGTTCTCCACGCTTTTGCAATTGAAGAGAAAGGAGGTGTGTTCAAGAGGATGGCTTGTCCTGCTTTTACTGATGTTTGACAACGTTGCTTACTTGGCTGACATGACCTTTGAGCTCCCCTGCAATTGCAAGCCTGAAGAGGTCTCTTCTGTGGTCTGGTACTTCCAGAAGAATATGGGCAGCCACAAAACCACAGTCCTGACAGACTTTTCTGGCACCCTGGTTGTCGACTCAGGCCATATCCATGCGGGCAGCAATGTGCTAATGCGTTTTAGTATCCGGATGTTCAGTCTCATTGTCTTCCGAGCCCAGATGACGGACTCGGGACACTACCTGTGCGGCACTAAGAAAGGGGACTTCTTTTATGGCTACGATGTGGATGTGCAGCCCACCGAGCACATCACGGTGGCTTTTGTGGACAGAGGCCAGCACATCCAGGATGACTACACGGGGAAGCTCTTTGGCCTCTTCACCACCTTCTGGGACTGGACCAGATGTGACCGCTGTGGGGTGAGAGGCGAGCAGCGGCGAATTGGGCTCTGCTACATGCAAAGTGCCCGGCTGCACCCTCGTTATCGTGCCGCTCTGCCCAACGTCACATCCTGTGGCTCAAATGCTGTCCCCATCCATTTCCAGCGCCACAGGCGCATCCGGAGACCCGAGGTGGCCATCCGAAGCTGCCTGACCCCTTGCCTGAAGGAGGAGGTCCCCAAGGAAGGCGTGCAGGCCATCTCCAATGTCATTTCCAAGCTGGGTGAGAAGCCCTGGCTGCCCCGTGTCCCCACACAGTTTCACAAGCAGCCCATTGGAATTGACCTGATCATCGCATGCCCAGGAGCCCGGCCCGAGCATGCCGTGGCCTGGGACAAGGACTCTGTCCGGCTCTACCGCTCCCGCTACCTCATAGGTGTCAACAAGAGCATGCGGGTCTTCATTGACCACGGAAACCACCTGCACATCCAGCGGGTTAAGGTCAACGATGCAGGTACCTACTTCTGCTGGCGGGAGGGCAAGATGGTGGCCGGCTTCCGTCTCAGCGTGGTATACCAGCGCCGACGCAGGTGGAAGTTCAATGATCCCGAGATGATGTACGCCGTCAAGATCATTGGCATGAGCTACATTGTCATCAGCATCATCTTTATTATCATCCACGTGTGCCGCTGCTGCTGGCGGGTGTTCAGGTGCCCTGCCAGGACTTAGCATCCCCACCACAGTCCCGAGGGGTCGCTCTTACACCTCGCAGCATTCCTGTTAGAAATTTCTAATGTTCTGACTATCAGAAATCAATGGGACCAAACTCTGCCAGCACCTGCTCATCCTCCCTTTTGGGTCAAGAGCATGATGGTGATGACTGATGCGGAAAACTCCCTGAGCTGCGTGTTGGTATGGCTTGGTAGGGACAGGCGGGCATTTCACACCACCACAGCTTGTTCCTGGGTCTGCGCTGGCTTGCAGTAGGGTTCAAAGCTCAATATAGGCCTTTTCAAAAGAATACTTGGAGATGTTGCAAGATTTCCTGGCCAACCTCTACTTCTTGAGCTGCACCAGTGATTTATTAGAGCTGTTTTTCTGAGAGGCTGCTAAAAAAGATCCACCAGACTATTTTAATCCAATTAATTCTTGCTTTTCTTACCCCTTTTTTTTTTTAAACTGTTTTTCACTGCTGAGAACTTCGAGTGCCAACATTTCAAAACATTCAATGTTCCTTTGAGCTCCTTAGCTGGAACAAACCCATTTTTTTAAATCTTTCAGTTTTGAAGGGGAAAAAGACATTTCCAAATGAATCTGGTGGAGTTCTTCAGAAAGTCCTCTGGTTTGGGGATTTTTTTTTTAACTTGCCCATCTCAGCACAGACTTGTGAGTGATATTTACGCCTGACAAACAATGTCCTCCAAAGAGGATGGCTCCTCCGCAGGGTTTAGGTGGCCACTTGCTTGCTCCTAAGCGTAGAGGAGCACTTCCCCATGGAGCTCATCTCCGCGCCTTTTTTCAAGGACCTGGCCTGGGGATCTCAGCTTTCCCAAGAGAAATAGCACTGTCCCAGGGACCGGGATGCCTCGAGGGGCCCAGTGATGCTCAGGCACCTGAACCACATAGATGCTGTGCAGGATCTCAAATCTACCATCACTCCTGCCAGCTGCAGCCGATCCCAGGAGTTTGGGGCTGAAGACCTCCGAGCAGATCCCGTCTTCCCCTGCTGGGATATCTCCCACCCTGCTGCCTGTCTGCCAGCTCCAGGCAGGGGTTATACCTGCACCCACCTCCCGTGTTGCCATCCCTTTCGGGTGTTGACCCATGAAGCGTTGGCCATGCCTTGGGGTACAGCACAGAGCTTGCCTGGCGAGTTTGCGCCTGGTTTGGGCTCCCAAAGGGGCTCACCGTGCCGGCTAACCCCAAATAACCCACGGCACTGGCTGTGGAGAGGCGGATTGCAGGCACGACTGTGGAAGCGCAGTGCTTGCGTTAGCTTTATTTCTCATCTCAAGCTGCCACAGGCGTTAGTGCATTAATTCAGTAGCGATGTGGGCTGCAAAGCTCCAGCCGGAGGCTGCTGGCAGGGGACCAAGCCCCCCAGGCCACCGCGATCCCACCCCAGATGCCAAAACTGGGCAGCACCCAGGAGTCCTCTTACAACACCTCCTGCCCCAGGAACAGCCTTTGTGGAGTCAGCAGCTGCAAAGCATGCTCAGCACCTGAGCCAGGGGACGAGGGGGACAGAGGGGACGAGGGGGATGGCAGCCGAGTAGCCTGGCTCATCCCAAAGGGCTTACGGGGTACAAGCAGCACTGCTGGGTTTTTGATCCAATGTTAGGTGGCATCAGGGCAGGTTTTGCTTGTGGTCGGTAGCTAAATCAAAGGTGGGGACAGGGGCTGCAGGCAAGCACTGGGCTGGGCGATGGCCCTGAGTGGGTCTGTGGCATGTGCTTGTCTGGGGGGAGCACGGGTGGGGGGACAGGGCCACATGGAACGCAGGGACAAGGGATTTCTTCCAACCCCATCTTGAATGCCCGTGCGAGGGTGGGCTTGGGCTCCGTGCATGGCAGGGATTGTGCCTGGTCCCTGTTCCCCCCGGGCTCCAAGTGTGAGCCCCAGTGGGACAGGCAGGACGAGGATGGCTGCGTCTGTCCTCCCACCTTGCTCCTACTCTTAGAGCACCTGTGGGTGCCTGAACACTCTCCTCCTCCTCCTCCTCCTCCTCTCCTCCTCCTCCCCCACTTCCTCCTCCTCCTCCTCCCCCTTCTCTGCACTCCCCTCCTCTCCTTTTTCACCTGTGTAGGTCCCCCCAAGGCAAGCGGCCAGGCACACAGCCGGGGATCACCCCTCACCAACAAGCCCCTTGGGACTATTCTTCCCCACCACGGTGATGGTGACACCTTGGTGGCAGACACCCAGTGGGGGTCAGGACAGCCCCATGGCGCTGTGCTAGGAGAAGTCCATGAGGCCACCCAGCCTGCTTGTGCCCACCACTGCTCTGGCCCCACAAACCATCCTGGACACCCCAGCATCCCCAGGAACCCCTCGTTATTCCCCATTTCATCACCCTGTTACACCATCCCAACAGCACCCTGCCTCTCCATCCTCCCCTCCCTCCTGCCCACGCCTCTTGCCTAAGCCCACTCAATGCTCGGTGACAGGGAAATGTCCCTCACCAGCTGGTACCAAGTCCCCTGCAGCCCCCCCAAAGATGCTCAGGGCCTGGGTGCACAGGGGAGATTTGGGGTGGCCTACCAGACTAGCAAGAGGACAGCAAGGTGGGACACATGGAGAGATGCTCTTGGCACCGTCGTCTTGTCCAACTGGTGCACAAAGATTGAAACAGGACAGACTCTCCCTGGAGGCTGGTGAGCTGCAGATCCAGGGCTAACGTGGGCATGGCCTCGAAAATGCCAGTCCCTCCGTGCCGTGGGAATATGGCAGCATCCTGGCGGGGGAACTCGGCTCTGCCCGGTAGCGCTCACCCCCCAGGTATTGCCCGTTGGTGCGTTGCCAGCAGCCAGTCCTGAACAGGGTGTCTGTGGTCCCTGGAGCGATGTGGGAGAGGCGAGGGGTGGGCAGGAGGGAGATGCCTCCTGCCGAAGCACCCCTGGCTCCTCCCATGACCTGTGCCTGGCCACGGGGCTCCCTCGCAGCATCAGACGGGACCTACAGAGCTACGGCTACAAGCGTGCAGCCCCTGCAGCTCGCCCGCCCTACGCCACCTCCTTGTGCTCCTGCTTGGACTCCTTGATCACCTGGAGGCAGAGGGAGAGGGGTCATCACCCCAGGCTCGGGCTCTGCACCCCGGCTGTGCCTGCCTGGGTTCTGAACAAGCTTGGAGACAGGGACGGGGATGGGGATGCGGATGGGGACGGGGATGGTTTTCTCTATGAGCTGCCAGGCTCAGCTCCACCATGGTCCAGAGCCAGTTCATGCCATGCTCTCAGGACACTGGGATCACTGGCTCCCTGCCTGGGATGCTCTTGGGGCTGAAGGATGATGGCCCCAGCTGCATGATGAGTGACCCCCGCTTGGGGACACCCCATGGGGTGGCGGGGGTGCAGGGGGGGCAGCGTGGGTGACACAGATGAAGACTTCCCACCTCTCCATCTCTGGTCTCCACAGTTTTGACCACGATGCTCCTCTTCACATGGGCTTCTGGCATGGATTTAGCGTCCAGGCTGGTCTCTAGGGAAAATGGGCAGGACAGGGGCATGACCCAGTGCGTGGGGTATGGCTCCTCCAGCCACACTCAAGTGGAGGGGCTCAAAGGGAACAGGTTGGGCTGGAAAACCCTAAACCATGGGAGACAGTGGCCCTGGGGACATGACCAGCCTCAGGGCTATGGTTGGACTTGGGGATGTGAGGATATAGTTGGCATTGGGGATGCAGCTGGGGACACAGCTGGCCTTGGGACTGCAGCTGGGGATGTGGTTGGCCTTGTGGGTAAGGTTGGCACTGGGGACATGGCGATGTGGTTGGTCAGTCAGGGACATCATTGGCCTTGGGCATGTACTTGGCTTTGGGATGTGGCCATGGCATGTTCCTTCCCCATCTTGGAGAACTCAGGAGTCCTTGAGATTTGGAAGGAAACCTCCCAGTCCCTCTGGATGGGTCAGGGATGGCCAAGGCAGCTCCTCCTCCCATCGAGCCCCCAGAAGCCACCCCGCTTGTGCCACCACCCCAGCCCGTCCACGGCCTCACCTCGGATCTGCAGGTTGGAGAAGCTCTGCACAGGGATGGTGATCCTGCAGGAGCGATGGGGGACGTTGGGAAGAGCATGGGGGTCCTGCCATCCCCCCCGCACACCAGCTCAGCCCCACCCCAGGCTGGGGCGGGAGGGCTGGAGGATGGTCCCCAAGCAGGTCGGACACCCCAGAGGGACCACAAGGACTTGGGGATGGTTTAGGACACGGCCGGGGAGAGGGAGAGGGCAGGATGGAGCCCCCACTCTGCCATCACCTGCTCTCCTCGCCCTCCAGCAGCTTGCGGTACGTGGCAATTTCGATGTCGAGGGCCAGCTTGACGTTGAGCAGATCCTGGTACTCCTGCAGGTGCCGGGCCATCTGCTCCTTGAGGCTACGGATGTCCTCCTCCAGCCGCACCACCATGTCCTGGTAGCCGGCTGTCTCCAGGGCATAGCGTTCCTCCAGCTCCCGCAGCTGCCTCTCCAGGGACTCGTTCTGGGGGGCCATGAGGGGAGGTGACACCCTCCATGGCCACGTTCTCCCAGGAGCTAGGGGCTCTCCACGGTGCCCATCCACCTCTCCTCACCCTTGGGGTCCAGGCATTCCCCCAGCATTGGGTGGTGGTCCTCACCGCTGAGGCAGGGAACTCCGTGGTGGTGGCAGCTCCCTGAGGCCGTGTCCCCCCTTGCAACCCACGGATGTCACCTACCGAACCCCGCAGAGCCTCCAGGTCGCAGGTGAGGGCCTGGAGCTGGCGCCGGTACTCGTTGGCCTCCTGCTTGGCCAGGCGCAGGGCCTCCGCATGCCGGGCAGCTGCGTCCGTCAGGTCTGCAAACTGGTGAGGGGCACACGTGCCATGGGCTGGGACCAGGTGCCAGGGCCGTGTCCTGGTGGCACATGGCGTGCGGACACGACCCAGCCCTGCTCCATGGGAGGGATGTGGCCCCAGTAGCACGTGGCATGGAGAAACGTCCCTGCCACCGCAGGATGGTGGGAAGGTGCACATGGGACATGTCCTGAGGGCCATGTGTCCCTAGGGACACCCCCTGCTCCCGTGGCAGGAGAGGGATGATGCACAGGGCATGTGCACTTGATGTGGCACTGGGGACACATCCCTGTTCCCACAGCAGGAAGGGACGGATGGGACATCCTCAAAGGCACATGTCCCGGGCCACATCCCAGCTCCCGTGGGAGAGCTGTGGTCCTTGTGTCATGGGGACACATCCACAGGAGGGACAGCACACATGGGACATGCTCCCAATGGCACGTGGTGCTGGGGACGCGTCCCGGCTCTCATGGGTGGAAGGGACAGTGCACATGGGGCGCGTGGCCAATGGCACGTGTCATGGAGGATGTCCCTGCTCTCCTGGGGCGGTGGGACGGTGGACATGGGACACATCCCTGACTCTAGGTGTTGCTGGGACGTGTCCTTGCTTTGCAGGTGGGAGGGATGGTGCTGTGGGATGTCGTAGGGGACACGTCCCTGCTCCTGTGGGACGGTGCACGTGGGCCGCGTCACTGTGAATACAACTCCTTAGGGACCGTGCCTACGTGACTGACCTCTGGGGACACGTCCCTGCTCCCCACGAATACCCAACCAGGACATGGGACATGAGCACATGAGTGAGGACACCAAACCCCATGCACCACCACCAAGCAGAGCCACCCAACCCCAGCCCTGAGAAAGTGACATCCCGGGAGGGGACAGCCAGGCCACCCAACCACTGGGTACCAGCTCCCACCGCACCTTGGACTTGTACCACTCCTCGGTCTCCTGGACGTTGCTGGTGGCCATGGCCTCGTACTGGCTGCGGATGTCACGCAGGGCGGCCGTCAGGTCCGGCTTGCTCGCGTCCAACTCGACGTGCACCCGCTGCCGGGCCAGCTGCTCCTGCAGCTCCCGCAGCTCCTGGGGGGACAGCGGGGTCAGCCCGGCCCCCCTGAGCCCCAGCATCCCCCCGAGTGGGGTTACCTCCTCGTGGACCTTGTGGAGGAAGGCGATCTCATCCTGCAGGGTCCCCACCCGTCGCTCCAGGTCCAGGCGAGCCAAGGCGGCAGCGTCCACGTCCTGCCACCACAGGGGACAGGAGGGACTGTCCCCAGAGTTGGCACCCAATTCTGCTCCTGCCTGAGCTGCCTGGCCCTGCCCACTCTGAGCATCCCTGCCCCATCTCTGCCCATCCCTTTCCCATCCCTTCCCCATCCCTTCTCCATCCCTGTTCCATCCCTGCTCCATCTCTTTCCCATCCCTTTCCCATCTGTTTCCCACCCCTGCTCCACCCCTTCCCCATCCCTTCCCCATCCCTTCCCCATCCCTGCTCCATCCCTTTCCCATCCTGCCCCATCCTTGCTCCATCCCTGCCCCATCCCTTTCCCGACCCTGCTCCATCCCTTTCCCCATCCCTTCCCCATCCCTGCTCCATCCCTGACAGAGGCTGAGCTGGGGGCTGAGCCCCTGGGGTGCAGGATGGGGGACGCAGGATCTGGCCCCTGCCCTCACCTGCCTGTAGGCAGCCAGGTTGCTCTCGGCCTCCAGCCGCAGGGTGACCTCGTCCTGCAGCCTGCGCCGGAGCGGAGAGGCACCGTTACTCTTGGCATCGTTACGCATTCAGCACCACTACTCGTTAGACACCGTTACTCGTTAGGCACCATTACTCATTAGGCACCGTTACTCATTACTCAGCCCCACAGACAGACCCCCAAGGGTCAATGCAGCCCCTCGCCACCAGCACCCACACCCCATGTCGGTGCATGTGCCCCTCCCACAGCCCCGCCACCGTCCCACACTGTTCCCAGGGGTCACCCTGGTCCCTGTTGCCACCCAAGTCCCCATCACCACCCTGATGCCCAGGACAACCCTGATCACCATACTGGTGGCCATCCTGGTCCCTGCTACCACTCTGGTCCTGGTGGCCACCCTGGTACCCATCCCAGCGGCCACTCTCAATCCTGTCCTGGTGGCCACCTTGGTCCCTGGGGCCATCCTGCTCCTGGGGGACACCCTGGTCCCCGTCACCACCCTGGTCCTCACCATCATCCTGCTCCTCGTGGCCACCTTGCTCCCTGGGACTACCCCAAGCCTTACTTCTGCTGGAGGCTGCCGAGGTCCTCGGTGAGGTTGTCCCTCTCGATCTCCAGACGGGCCTTGGCAGTGGCCAACTGCTCCACCTGGCGCCGCAGGTCACGCAGCTCCTCCTGGTAGATGTCGGCCACATGCGAGGGCTCCTTGTCCCGCGCCTGGTTCAGCTCCACCACCAGCACCTTGTTCTGCTGCTCCAGGAGCCGGACCTTCTCAATGTAGCTGGCAAAGCGATCATTGAGCTCCATCATCTCCACCTTCTCGTTGGTGCGTGTCTCCCTGAACTCCGAGTTGAGTGCTGCAGCCAGCGAGAAGTCCATCTTGCCCAAGCCCAGGCGGGGACCCACGCGGGGACCCGGCTGGGTGCTGCGGGAGGCCCGGAGCCGGGCTGGGGGGCTGGGGGGGAGCACCCGGTACACCGGGGTGGCAGGGCCGAAGCGGCGTCTGTAGGAGGACAGCCGCTGGCTCTCCATGCCGAAGGGGTGGGTGCGATGTGCCCAGCCTGGGGTGTTTTATGGAGCCTGGGGGCCCCCAGCCCCACCAGCCAGCCTGGTGCTGGCTGCTGGCCAGGGAGCCAGAGGGCTGGCACAAAAGCCGGCCTTTGTGGCTCCCAGCGGGGGCGGATGTGCCCTGGCACCCAGCCCGGGCGCCACGGCATGGCCCACTGCCCACCGCCTGCCCCCCCAGCCAGCACTGCCGGGGCCCAGGGGGGACTGGGACACACGCCAGGGTGGGAGGCAGAGTGGTGGCCACAGGAACCCGGTGGGTGGGTGCCGGGTGCAAGGCTGGGTGCAGTGCCATGGGGCACAACAGGCATGGGTGCAAGGTTTGCAGGGCACTGTGTGTGCTGGGTGCAATGCCATGGGTCACCGTGGGTGCTGGGTGCAGTGCCATGGGGCACAACAGGCATGGGTGCAAGGTTTGCAGGGCACCATGTGTGCTGGGTGCAATGCCATGGGTCACCACCGTGGGTGCTGGGTGCAATGCCATGGGTCACCGTGGGTGCTGGGTGTGAGGCCAAGGCCGGGTGCAGTGCCCTAAGGTGCCTGGCTGCAGGGGCCTTGGCTGTATCCGCACCCCAGGGATCCATCCCCACGATGCCCCTGGCCCCAGCAGCATCTTGAGGTGCTCAGGGCAGAGCCACACGTGGGGCAGGCTGGGGTGTGCGTGTGCATGGCCACCCCATACACACACATGCGTGTGCACAGCCCCCCCACGCACACAGCCGCTGGGGACGAGCCCCGGCACGGGCAGCTCAGCACCAGCCACCAAAGCCACCAAAGCCACTAAAGCCCCAGAGAGCTGAGGCACTTTGCAGGCAGCCTGGCAGCACGGGCAAGCTGCTAATTAAGGCAGGCTGCTAATTAAGTGGCTGAAGCCTCTAAAGTCCTTTCCACCCCAGTGGATCTGTAAAAGCGCTGGCCAGTTGCCGCTGGAGCCTGGCTGGGTCTCAGGACGCCAGGTCCCCTTCCCAGCTCTGGGGGACCTGGTCCTGCCACGGCCTCACTGCGTGTGCATGGCCATGTCACCAGTCACACGTGCACTGAGTTTGGGGGGTCTTTTTCCCCCCCTGTTGGCTCATGGTGGAGGGGGGTGAGGGCTGGGACACCTCCCCAGGTGGGGGCTGGGTGCCAGGGGCTTTCCCCAGGTGGCTGAAAGGGGCTTTGTGTGGTGCCAGCGCTGCCGGGAAAGATGGGGGGACAGATCCAGGCACAGCGGTGGTGGTGGGCATGGGGCCACTGCCAGCACCGTCCCCTTTGAGTCACGGCATTGTGACCATAAATTGGTGCACAGCCAGGCCTTGGGGACAGCCCGGGCAGGGGACAGGGGGTGCTCTGGAGACACAGGGACACAAGCGGCACACAGTGGCATTGGGGTGGGCACCTCGAGAGGCGGCTGGGGTGAAGCTGGGGAACACGGGTCCCTGGAGTGCTGGTGGGGATGCTGTGGGGACAGGGATGGGGACAGGGCTCCCCAGCTGGCAGCTAGATGGCAGCCGATGGCCAGGAAAGGCTCCCTGCCCACCCGGGGATGGAGACACAGGGCCAGGCTGCGCTGGACCACGGCCACCACCACTGGGCCACCAACAGCCGCTGGTTGGGGAGGGCTGTGGCGACAGCCCCATCCTTGTGGGTGCCATCCGTGGGGACAAACAGGTGGGACTGGTGGCACACAGGGACAGCCTCTTGCTGCCACATGTCCCTTTAGTCCCCAGAAGCTCCTTATCCCCAGCCAGCCCTCCATCCCCACGCTGGGTGTTCCCATGTCCCCAGCTGGTGTCACCCACAGCATGCAGGGTTTTTCCCACAGAAACACCTGGTTTGGGGCACCTACGTACCCCATATGTGATGCTTGGCGTCCCCAGCCTGCCAGAACAGTGACATCCCTGGGGACACGTGCTGTGTGACAGTCCCTGCTGGCAGGGGACCCCCAGCCCCACAAACTTTCTTTAAGCCCCCTGGGACGCACAGACCTTGGGGGGCAGGGGGAGAGCGGGGGCGGGGGGGCTTTGGGGTCCTGCATGAGCCCCCACGTTGCTCCCCAGAGATTTTTTTTCTCCCAGCTCCTACGCAGCCAGGATCAAAGCAGGGAAAGCTGTCACTCCCGGCGGCTGTGGGGAGGCAGAGCTGGGCTCTCCCCCCTCCACCTCCTCCTCCCTGGCCCCCTCTTAATGAGACAAACGAACTGGGAGCAGGCTGGAAGTTTTAATTAGAAGCTTCCAGCCTCGGAGAAGACAAAGGCGAGATCTGCTGCTGCCAGGCAGGAAAGTAGAGCAGGAGGAGCCAGTGACCCTGCCCCCCGTGGGACAGCAGCAGACCCGGAGCCGGGTCCACCCCCGCCATCCTGCTCCTGCCATGCTTGGTCACCTTTGAGGGTGGCTACAAGGAGCTGGTGCAGGCAGCCAGATGTGCCCTGGTGCCCAGATGTGCCCTGGCCCAGGTCAGGATGCTCAGAGCTCTCTGCCCCAGGCCCAGAGGTTCGAGGCAGCTGGAGGGGAAGAATCCCAGGGGGACAAGGAGTCAGGGGTGGCAGGGACAGGGTTTTAGCAGGGGGACACAGCATGGAAATGCTCTCCCCCCTCTCTAAGCAAAGCAGCAGGAGCCAGGCAGCCTCCACCACCCCTTGCCTGCACCCTGGGACAGGGAACAACTGACCCAGACCCGTCCCCATCCCCAGGCACAGCAAAGGGGGCAGAAGGCACCCACTGGGCCCCCACACTGACGGGAGGGGGAGGGGTGGGGTGGAGAAGAGGGGAAGCCACAATGGAGCCCACCCCCAGGAGCAAGGGCCTTTTCCAGGCACACTCAGATGGGAGCCACTACCCAACCCCAGCTCCCTGCATGAGGGGGAGGAGAGAAGAAACAGCCGCACGTCTCCCCTCGCCCCTCTGGTTTGAAACGAAAGGATTTATTAAAAGCGTGTGTTATTTCTTCCCATCACCCATCTGTTAGCACTCGACACCCCGGTGCGGATTAGAGAGGGGCTGAGAGGGAACAGCAATAACCCATCTGCTGCAAAAAAACACGGGGCTGTGCTGGGGGGGGGGGGTACACAGGGTGGGGGAGGGAGCTGGGATCCCAGGCAGGAGGAAACTGGGGGCAACTTTAGGGGTAGAAGGGCTTGAGGGGATCTTTGGGGCGCTGCAAGAAGGATGGGGTAGGGCTGCCAGAGGAACAAAGAAGTTTGGCACCAGGGGTTGGACAGTGGGAGCCATCAGCATAACAGCTTCATTGGCTGGGGGCCAGGAGCAGGGGGGGCACTGCCCAGGGGCGCCAGCTCTTTGGTGGTCCTCTTCCT
>JADKXX010025530.1:0-13295 GCA_017310255.1 Butorides virescens
CCCCCCCCCACACACCCCCCGGGACTCACAGGTGCTGGGCTTCAGGATGCTGCTGGTGATGGGCGGCCCGGCGGGGGCCGACATGGAGAAGAGCGAGAGGCAGTCGTCGTCCTGGGAGCAGCCCGCCTGGATGGCCCGCAGGTAGCTGTGGCTCCGCATGCGGAAGCAGCCGGGCAGGTCGAGCGCCTCCACGGCCTGCGACTCCACCTCGCCGAAAACCGACTCGCAGACGGCCTCGAACTGGTGGTTGAGCTCGTCGTTGATCTGGGGAGAGCGGCGGGTGAGGCTGGGAGCCGGGGCCGAGCGGGGCAGGAGATGCTCAGAGGAGCATCCGCCACCCCCCCCCCCCGCCCCACCCCACCCCACCCCCGTGACACGGGACCCTACCTGGCCGGTGGTGAAGGAGCGCCCGTAGCCCTGTCCCCGCGGGAGCATTCGCGGTGGCGTGCAGCAGCTGGGACAGTTACAGATATATGAATCAGAATAGTGCCTACTTGCAAACCTAATGAGAGACAGTGGGAATAGAAGGGATCGCACCAAAAGCAACACGTTCGAGCAGAGCATTCGGAAACGCAGCCGCAGCGATGCTCCCGCCGGCCGCCGCCACTATCCCCGCTCCTAACTGCCCCGAAAACGCTGTCCCGGGGGGGGGGTACAAAGTGCTGGGGGCCGCCAGAGGGGTACACGGCAGGGCTGGGGACGCGAAGCCAGCTTGTCACCCGCCGGGACTGGGTCACATCACCTCTCCTCCCGGCCTCTCCTCCCGGCTGCAGCAGCGGGTCCCACCCCGACGCCCAGCGCAGCCGCGGCCGCCCCGGTGCCCGCTCCCGGGGAGCCCCAGCCCACGGCCCCGCTGCCGCCCGCGGCGCTGAGACGGAGCAGAGCCCCTTACTTGGTCCTGGCCTGGTCGGCGCTGGAGGAGCGGCGGTAGCTGTCTCGCCGCATGGCCGCCCGGGGCGACACTTTGGCGCTGGCGTCCGAGTCGGCGCTGTCCTCGTCGCCCATGGCCTTGATGTAGCTGCCGCTGCGCATCCGCCGGCAGGGGATCTCCCCGTCCTTGCCCGCCGCTGGGTACCCCCTCCACTCGTCCTGCGGCACCTGGGGCAGGAGGCAAGCGTGGGGGGAGGCGCTGACCGGGTTCCCGCGGTCGGGACGCGGAGCCGAGCCCCGCGCCTGCCACGTGGTGGTTGGCCCAAACCGCGCGCGTGGCCCAAACCCAGCCCGTGTGGCACAGCCCCCCTGCCCTCCCCATGGCACCCCAGAGCCCTGGGGGCTCTGACTCCCCGGGAAGGCCCCTAACTCCAGGAGAGCTGATCCCTCCTAACGGCCACGGCTCCCCGTGCGGGGCCATTCCCAAAACGCAGGGCAGCGCGGCCGCTCCCACCTCGTAGCCCCCCCAGCAGGCACGGCTGGGCCAAATCCCACCCATGCCAGCACCGCCACCCGGCTGACGTAGTGGCCGCCGGTACCAGCACGCGCCGCTGACGCCGGCACCACGGGGTCCTTACCAGGCTGCAGCAGGGGGACGGTGTCCCCCGGGCCCCGCGGGGAGGGCGGTGGGGCCACCACCCTGCTCCGATGTCCCTGCTGCTGGCGCAGAGGGGCCTCAGCCACCCCCCACCCCCAGGCCAGCACGGCATTGCCGCTCCCTGTCTCCTTCCCCCAGGAAAGGGAGAGAAGAGTTAATTAGTTTTTAATTGGAGGGGGGGGTGACCTAGAAGGGAGCCTGATGACGAGGCCGGCGGTGGCACCCGGCCAGGCGCAAGCAGGATAAAAGCCACGAGGAGGGAGCGGGTACGGGGCCACCAGCGTCCCCGAGCCGACAGAGCCGCTCTGACCCCAAATCCCGCGGGCACGGGGCGGGAGGGGGCAGACGGGGCTTGGCGCTGCCGGCGAGGGGACCCACGCGGGACCCCGGGGGACGGGGCGCAGGCGCTGGGGACACGGAGCAGAGCTGGAGCATCCCCACAGCACCCCGGGCTGCCGGGATGGAGGGTCCCAGCCCCGGCTCGTCCCACGGCACGGCCAGCCACGGCCCCCGGGGCGGCAGCCCCCCCGCCCTGCCCGGCCCCTCACCTGCAGGTACTGGTACGCTCGGTCTTTGGCCTTTGCTTCCTGAAGCATCAAGGTCTTCTCGGTGCCGCCGGCGCTGGGGTAGGCTTCGCGGGCCTGGCTGACGGTCATGGTGTGCCAGGCGCTCCTCTTGAGCGTCTGGCCGTCCAGAGACATGGACATGCCGGCACAGGCCAGGCATTTTCCTTCCCCGCCGCCCTTTAGACTCTTCAAGGTCAAGTCTCTGAAGGCACTTTCGGGAGCGTCCACACAGTACTGGGTGCCCTGGTCGGCGGCGTGCCGGCCAGACACCATGTAGCTGCTGTCGCTGTCCAGGTTGTCATCGGAGCTCCACCAGCCCATCATCTTGGACCGGTGCCGGGAGTCCACCTTGCGGTCCTTGCTCTTGCTGCGCTTGCCGTGGCGGGACTGGTGGTGGTGATGGTGGTGGTGGTGGTGGTGGTGGTGGTGGTAGCCGTCCCCGCGGCCGTCCATCTTGGCGCCGTTGTAGTCCCGCTTGGCCGGCGCCTCCAGGGAGTGGGACTTGGCAAAGAGCTTCTGGACGGAGTGGACGAGGTGGCGGATGCGGCTGGGGCTCTCGCTGCGGGGCTCGGCGCCGCCGGCCCGCGGGTACTGCAGCGTGTGGAAGCCGTCGTGGTGCAGCGGCAGCTGCTTCTCGAACTGGTCCAGCAGCGTGGGGGGCAAGCGGTTGATCTTGCTGGCGGGGTGGGTGGTCGCCATGCATTCGTCGCAGGAGTCGTAGGGCTGCTGCGCGTGGTGCATCCTCGGGAAGGTGCTGCTGGCGCTGTCGGAGGGCGGCTCGCTCAGGGGCCCGCCCGGGCACTCGCTGGCCGCGCCGGGGCTCCGCACCGGGCAGTAGGGATGCTCCAGGGAACACGGCTCGCTGGGGCTGAGGAGGTACGGCGGCCGGCCCTCGGGGCCGTGCTGGACGTAGTCGGCGGGATGCTCGCAGTCCTCTGGGATGCAGCGGCAGCGGTGGCCGGAGGAGGGCTGTGCCTGGCTACGCTCCCCATGGTAGCCCTTCATGGTGTCAGCACCCGCCCCGTAGCCTCGGCATCCTGCAGGGTCGTCCCTGCGGGCTCATCTGCGGGGACAAGGCCAAGCACAAAGCACAGCGTCACGCTCCCCTCTGCACCCCACCGCCAGCAAAACGTTGGGGCTGTCCCGTGGGAACCAACCGAGGGAGCTGGGAAGGATCCTAGGGCAGGATCCGGCCCCCGCCGAGCCCCTGTGAATGGGGCTGGAATGCCAGAACCCTGGCTGCCCATGGGGGCGAGGGGGGCACGGGGCCGGGGCCGGGCACCTGGGGTCACCCCCGGCTCGGCTGCTTGGAGGGGGCAGCGCTAAGGGTGGGGGAGCGGGGAGGAGAAGGCACCGCCGGCAGCGATGCAGGCAGCGCGGGGCCCGCAGACGGCGAGGGAGGACACGCTGCCATCATCAGAAACTTGTTTTCTTCCCCGACACCAAATATTATGAAGTGTTTCTCCATTAGGAAAACGGTTCTGGCTGAGTTTTGCAGCCGTTGCGATTCCCAGAGCCGTTAATGAGCTGCCGCGGGGCGCGGGGGGGGCCGCGCTCTGATGTCTCCATCCAGCCCATCCTCCCCGCACAGCCCCGGCCGCGGTGCCCGACTGCGGATGGAGAGCCGGGACCAGCCGCCCCACCGGCCCCCCACGGCCCCGCCAGCCCCCCGATGGAGGCCTGGGGAGCAGAGATGGCTACGCCGCCGAGGGGGGGGCAGCCCTACGCAGAAGCAGGGGGACGGACGGCATCAAGGCAGGCTGAGCCCCGCGCCGGGACGCCGGAGCTGCGTGCGCCCGCGGAGGTTTGTCTTCCTTACAGTCCCTCGAAGGCTCTGCCTTTGGTACGGCTGTACATGAGGAGATTGCTTATTCTCCCGTGTAGCTTGGCTAATTAACAGGCATCGTTAATGCTCTTGTTAGCACATTTGGGCAGGGTGCTGTGGGCACCCTGTCTCCGAGACCGGCTGCAGGGAAGGGGGACCATGGGACGGTCCCCACGGCACACGGGCTCCGTTAGGCACGCGGGGATCGGTACCAGGGGCACCGTGAGGGCCGGGGGGATGCGTGGGGAGGGAGAGGGGCTGGAGCCCCCCCCCCAGGGGCGTGGGGGCGGCCGTGACGCCCACGTTGGCGGCGAGCGGCAGACGGGGCCGCGGCAGCGCCCGGGGAACGCGTCTGCCCTAATAAGCCTGCGCCGCTGCCTTCCTCCCCGGCTTCGGGGCTGGGGCCTGCGCCGCTCCCCCGCCCTCACAATCGCGCTCCTGCTCTAACGAGGCTCCCTAATTGCTGCGTCTTAACCGAGGGATGCTGCAGCCTCTTACAAAAAGAAATGCCACTTCCCTCCCGGGAGAGCTGCTAGGAGGAGCGGGCACGGCAGCGTGGGAGGGGGCTGCCTCCCCTGCCCCGGGATCGAGCCGGCAATCGGCAGCAGGACGGACGGACAGACGGACGGACAGGCAGACGGTCTCCCAGCCCAGGCGCTGCCTCCGTGGGCTGAGCTATCATCTCCTGCTTGGGGAGGGAAGCTCTCAGCTGATCCAAATATTGCCGCTGCGGCGGGAAGAAGGAGTCAAAATAACGGAGCAGCCCGTCACCACGAGCCCGGCGGGCTTTTGTGCTCGGCAGGCGCCGGAACAAAACCGAGCTGGGCCCCGCCGGCG
Organism: Butorides virescens; assembly: GCA_017310255.1. Taxonomy (NCBI): domain Eukaryota; kingdom Metazoa; phylum Chordata; class Aves; order Pelecaniformes; family Ardeidae; genus Butorides; species Butorides virescens. Next base: position 4,757 of record JADKXX010025530.1, read on the forward strand.
AGGCAGCACCGCAGCATTCCCGCAGCCACGGGCCATGGCGGAGCAGCGGGATGGGGCAGAGGATGGGGACACGCCGTGGCGAAGGATGGGGACATGCTGTGGTGGAGGATGCCGTGGTGGAGGATGCCACGGTGGGGGATGCCACGGTGGAGGATGCCGTGGTGGAGGACGCCACGGTGGAGGACGCCACGGTGGAGGATGCCATGGTGGAGGATGCCATGTCCCGGCCAGTACCAGCTCAGCAAAGCCATGCAGGCACCTCTGCCCAGGCCAGGGACCATCCCGCGCCCCTGTGGGCACCCTGGGGATGGGGAAGGGGTCAGGAGCGATCCTGTGGGTCTCAGCACCAGCAGCATGGCCCAGGGTCCCTGTCCCCATGTCCCGGTGGGGGATGGCCACATGCAGAGGGCAGGAGAAGCCGCCGAGCCCGCTCCTCTCCCCGTCCAGGGTGGGCAGCGCAGGCAGGAGGCTGCCACGCGGGGCCGGGGAGCCGGCCGGAGGGGGGCTCCGGGGCGGATGGATGCGGCCGAAAGCCGGAGCTGCCTCCCGCTGAAGGCCACTCGCGGGAAGGAGGGGACCTGCACCACCGAACCGCAGCCTCAAAAAGCGGGGGAAAAACCCAGCCCGGCTGAATTTTGTGCCATTTAACACCAGGGTAATTACCACCAGTGGAACCTACCGCCCACACAATTATGTGCTAGGATAAACTGGAAGAGCATAATTACCATTACAAATAACTCACTTCTTGCCTTTATTGCGTCTAAAGCCTGGAGAAACTCCCACCGGCGATTCCCCCACTGCCACCTTCCCTCCGACGCCTGCTCCCACCGCGTCTCCCCGCCACGAGGGTCAGTGTGGGGAGGAGAGGGGCCCCGGCCACCCCGAAATCAGCCCCCCCACACCTATTTTCCCATAGGGGCACTGGGCAGAGGCAGTTCTGCTTCCTGGCCAACCACCCTGGCGCAGGGGCAAAGCTGGGCTTTCCAAGATTTCCAGGTCAAACCCCAAGAGCTGGGGTCGACAGCCCCACGCCGGAGGGGGGTCCCAGCCCCAAACCCTTCCCAAGCAGCCCCCACCACGGCCAGGGTCCCAGCCAAGCCCGTGGGTGGCACTTACCGCCCGGCGCTCAGGGGGATGCTGTCCTCATGGCCCCGGCCGGCGACGGCTCCTCCGCGCTGGGTCTCCTGGGGGGAAGCAGGCTCTGGGGGAGCGACACGAGGGGGATGAGGCTCAGGGAGGAAGAGCAAGGGTGGTCCACCCCAAAACCAGCCTGACCCCATGTATTTCGGTAGCAGCTCAGCCTTCCCTCCTCCCCGGAGGCCGCCCCGTAGGCAGCACCGCCTGCGCCGGCAGCGCCGGGGACGGCTCCGCGCGGCCAGGGACACGTGTTTTGCTCAGCTGGGCCCCAAAACCAGCCCCAAACCCATCCTCTTATGCAATTCCCTGCCAGCGGGCGCCAGGGCCAGCCCAGCGGCCACCTCGCCGTCGACTTTGATTTGCTCCGGATCCGGCCACCCGCTCCACAAAGCCTCCTCCCGCCACCCCGGCTTTCCGGCGTGAGCAAAGGGATTTTTTCCAGCCGCCGGCCCGGCAGAGGCGCGAGCTCGGCCCATTCCGCTTTGCAAATTAGCGCGAGGTTTTGCCAGCGCGGGTCCTGCTGGGGATCTTTATGGCTGGGGATGAAAGCAGGAGAGAACAAACACGCAGCGTGAGCGCCCGGCGCCGTGCGCAAGCTGGAGCCTGGGAAAAAAAAATAAATAATAAAGTGGTCTTCCCACTTAGGAACTGAGCAAATTTGATCTACGGTCGTCGGAAGAAAATAAATATGGAATACCGCCAGGTCGTTTCCACCATGCTTTTAATCTATTTACTTTTTCCCAACTCGTCGTAAGCGAGGAGGATTGCAGAAAGCAAACATTTTATTTTATTACTAATTGCTCTGTTATTTTATTAGGCCGTATTAGGAAAATTTACTCAGCCTGGAAAAAAAAAACTAAAAAAAAGGGGGGGGGCTTAGTAAGGGATCGCCTAATTTAGTAGATAATTCTGCACCGAGTCATTCTTTTCTTAAACGTTGAATTAGCTGAGAGCAGCTCATGGATGGTTCGTTAGCTGGGTCAGGCAGGAAGGTGTCGTTAGGGAGAGGTTCATCACCCCGGTGGGGAAGGGGAAGGGGAAGGGGAAGGGGAAGGAGTGGGCAGAGGCAAAGATGGCAGCAAACGTGCTCCATGCAATCAGGAAATCCAACGGGTTAACGAGAGAAAACCAAGCGGGCAGCAGGCGGGCGCTGCCCGGGGAGGGCTGCGAGGGGCAGGAACCAACCGCCCGCCGCCGAAAATGAGGGACGAGGCGAGATTTGTAAAAAGTCATGAAGGACAAATACCAGCCCGAGAATTGCAAATGTGACCAGAGCGAGAAGTGTTTACCGAGGCCGCCGAGAGGGACCGGCAGCATCGTGCTGCCTGGCACGGCGGGGCTGGGCTGGGGGGCCCTGGCACCCCGATGTGGGGCATCTCCCCTGGCTCGGCCCCGTCCCGGCGCGTCCCCAGCGCAGGCGCTTCCCGGGCACCAAACCCACGGTGCCCCCCGGGGCTCGAGCCCAACGCTGCCGCCCCTCTCAGCACGGGGAGGCCAAGGCCGGGCCGTTTGCTGGGAGGGGCAGGTTATTAAGCACATGATTAATTTTGGCACCAGCCCCAGCTGCCTGCCAGCTCCTTCTCCAGGGCTGGGGAGAGCGAGCGCGAGAGGTGCTGCCTCTGCTGATGCAGCGGTTGGTGGGATGAAAAATCCTGCAATGCAGCACTGCTTCTTAATGAGCCATTTGTCTTTGAGTCTTCTTGACTCATTACCATGCCGGGAGAGGAATGGGAGTTGCCCCAAGTCCCCATCTGAGCAATTACTCCTGGAGCAGAGCGAGGAAATACGGCCACGACGCGCCCCAGCTGCCAGGGATCCCGGCACAGCCGCCAGCGCCGGGACTCCCCGCCGCAACGCAGGAGCCTCCGGCCGCCACCGCCGCGGGGGGAGCGGGACCCCCGGCGCCGCACCGCACGCCCAGCCCAGCACCACCCCGGACACCACCCTGGCCCCCCGGAGCCCATTCCCCCGGGGCAAGAGCCATGCTCCCGTGGCGGGGCGTGCGAGGGAGCCGGAGCATCCCAGGGCTGCTGGGGCAATGCCAGCGGAGGAGCGAGCCTGGCGATCCATCCCTGCAAAGCCCCGACCCGGATCCTGGCAGGAGAGCCACTTCTTCAAAAGCCCTGTACACGCGGGGAGCAGCCGGGGTCGGAGCCCGCAGAGAAGTTGGCTGGGAGGGACAGAGGTGGCACGGGGAAGGGCTGTGCCTGCATCCCCAGCAGAGCAGGGCTGGCAGGGGGGGGCTGTCCCAAGGCACCTCCGGCCCCCTCGGCCCCAACAGCGACGCTCACCCTGCCCACGGGAGCCAGGAGACAGCACACCGGGAGCCGCCTGTCGGAGGTGGGACCCCACGGCCAGAGCGGCAGGAGCGCAGCCGATGGAGTCAGGACGCCCCCCCCGGAGGGACCCCCAGGCCAGGCAGGGCCCTGGGGACCCCAGCCCACACCAGCTGGCCCCCAGGTTCAGGGGTGCTGAGCCGCAGGGATGAGCGCCCATCGCCAGTCATGCCCACGGACGGCTTCCCTCCCACGGACGCGCTCGACATCTGCCCGCGCTGCCTGGGGCCGGCAGCGGCCGCCGCGCTCCCCCAGCGCCCCCCCGGAGCGTGCTGCAAAGGGGGGACGTGCAAGTGACCCCGGGGAGCCCGGCGGGAGGGGGGGGGGCTGATGTGAGACCAACGCACCCAGTGTTCCCCTACAGCAAAGGGAAGGGATGAGCAGGGGTGTCCCCCCCCCCCACCACGCTCTGCCCACGTCCCCACCGGGCACCTTGCTCCAGGAGCCCCAGGCGGGCGGGGGGCATCCCCCAGAAGCTGGACCTGCCCCCCACCAGAGGACCCTTTCCATGCACCTGGGGGCCATGGCAGCCCCCCCAGGCGCCCCGGCTGGCAGCAGTGCTGGATGAACCCCGTTTCCCCACCCACCCCCATGGGCTGAGCCATTTCGCCCTCCCCACCCGCCCGCTCCATCGGCAGGACAGGCCGTGCTGCCTGGGCTTAAAAAGCCACTTATCTCCCCGGCCACTGGGTGTAATGACTTAAGCCAGGGATCACTCCAAAGCTGCTTTGGTGAGCTCGGGGTGGCAGGGCGTTAGCGCCGAGCGTGGCAGCAGCAAGGATCTCTGCCCGTCCCCACCAAGCCCCCCGGGCGGGCTGGCCGGCCCGTCCATCCTTGGCTCCGCGCCTGCCGGACACTCGGCCATGCCAGGGCTCTCACCCGCCACTGGCATTTCCCCGGCACGCGGCACCCTCCGCTCCGACCCCAAATAACACCCATCCCAACCCGTTCCCTTTGCAACACCACCCCGTCCCACGGCTCTTCCCGCAGTGGGGCCGCGGGGTTTCCACCAAGCAGGAGCTGGGAATGGCGAGGCAGCAGAGCCCTTGGTCCCTGCGCCGGCAGGGATGCTCCAGGCCACCGTGTCCCATTCCCAGGCTGCATCCCACCCCCTGGAGCCCCTCGGGGCCAGGGCTGGGATGGGCACAGCGAGCCCGGGGCACGACGCAGCCCAGCTCGCCAGCAAAGGGCCCAAACTGCCGCTTTAATGGATGGGCTTAATTTGCAAAGCTGATGAAAACCTAAATATTTAAATACATAATTCTGCAAAATGCTCTTAGCATCGGCCCGGCACGGGGACAGAGCGAGGGGGGGAACACGGCTGGTGAGCCAGGGGCAGGGCAAGGAGGGGGGCACCCTGGCAGGACCATGGCAGTCACCCGGGCACCGGCATCCCCACCACGCACGGCGCGGGGACGGCACACGGCCTCGCCCCCGCAGCGGGCAGCGCAGGCAGGGTGGGTGCCGTGGGGTGCGGGTGCCATGGGGTGCTCTGCCGCAGGGTGCTCTGCCCTGGGCACCGGGCTCCCGCTCCGCCACCAGCCTCCGAGGCATCCCACGGGGAGACGTGGGGAAAGGGGAGCGTGGTCCGAGCCGGGGAGCTGCGAAGGGCGGCGGGACAGGCCCCCGCCAAGATTACACCACTGATATTCCTGCTACAAGAGCTTAGAGATAAAAGAGATTTACAGGATTTACCAGCCATACAAATTGAATATTTAATTTTAGCTGCAGGGGAGGAGGCGGGGGCTCAGCCCTGGGCGCACGTGGAGGTGTGCGAGCGGTGGGCCCAGGGCTGCCCTGCCTCCCGGGGAGGCGTTTCCAGATCTCGGGGGAAAAACGATGCCAGGGCTGTCACCGGGGCCGGTGGGACCGGGCACCCTCTGCCCAACCTGCCCCTAATCCCACCAGCCGCTCGCCGGCTGCCAACTGTGCGGCACAGCCTCTGCCCCACGTGGGAGCTCCCATGGGATTGTCCCGGGATGAAGCACGGGCATGGCCCCAGCGCCAGGGATGCTCCGGGGGCTCTCAGGAGGGGCGCTGGTGCCCACGGGCCAGCCCGGAGCCGGCGCTTGGCTGCTACCTGCTTGACCACACTCCCCCCCTGCCCCAACGAGGCTGTCCCCAACGAGGCTGTTTGCCAGCCAGGGCATGGACTGTGCCAGGGAATGGGGCTAGCGGCAGTGGGAAGCAGTGACGGAGCTGAGCACCCTCCAGGACAGGGTGGAGAAACCCCAAAGGGGACCCGGGGGTACCCCCTGCAAGGCCAGAGCAGGGGCAGGGGCCAGGCAGCACGACACCCCCCCACCACCACCACCACCAGCCATGGGGATGGGGCTGCTGGCTGGCCCGGAGCCCCGGCACGGGGATCCCCATGGTGCCACCAAGCCGGGCGCCCATCCTGCCCTGCCGCACCGTGGGCAGGCACGCAGCACCGGCACGGGTGCCGCCACGGGGCAGGCTGGGGGAGGACGGCGGAAGATGAATGAGGGAGTCGGGAGGCTAATGGCATTGTCTGGAAAGTAGGTCGTGTGCTGAGCAAAAAGGTATTTATATCAAAGCTCGTTCCCCCGCAGAAGCTCCCGAGCCGGGTGCAGGCAGCACCGCGAGCCCGTGGCCGCAGCCCCAGCACCCCCACAGCACCCCACGCCCCCACAGCACCCCCCTGCCCAGCCCCACACCGGCTCTGCCATCCTGGGTACCTGCACCCCGCCGGCCCCGGGGCTGCCCCGCTCCTAGGGGGCCAACGCTGGAGGTGACGTTATCCTGACGGAGCGGGAGCGGCGGCAGCTCTTCACCTTTTGCTGACCTGGCTGCAGGCGCCGGGTGACGAATGGCACCGGGTTATTTTTATTTTAAGGTAACCTTTGCCAAGGTGTAATATTCCCATGGATGCTCCCCAGATGGGCACAGCCAGCCTGTGCCAGGACGGTGCCGGCGGGTCCTGTCCTGCCCAGCCCAGCCCCGTGCGGCGCTGCGGCCCCTCTCCCCACGCCCACCCCCTGCCACGCTCCTCGCAGCCGGCATCACCCCTGTCCTGAGCTTCAGCCAGGCCTCAGCCTTCTTGCAGACCTCAGCCACCTCCTTTCCTGCCAGGGGAGACCCGTGCTCCAGGTCCACCTCCAACCTTCCCAGAAAAGCCGAAAAATCGTCCCAGTGAGCCCAAATGGAGCTGGTGTCTGCCAAGAGGTTTTGCCCCCGCCAGCCACGCTGCCCCAGTGGCTGCAGACAGGACCCAGCCAGCGGCCACGTGGCCACCCAGCCCCGCTCTCCTGTCCCCATCCCCGTCCCGCACCCGGGCAGCCTCGGATCCGGCACGGGAGCAGGTTCATTTCCCATAATAGCTGCGTCGGCTGAATTTACAGCCTCGCTCCAAGTTATTAATAATAATGGCCTCCCTCTTAAGTAGGGCTTTTCATCTGCCTCAGAGCCCTTTCCAGAGGACGTCTGCGGCATTATCACCATTTTATTCTTGTTTCAGCGGGCAGGAGAGCGAGACGGAGAAGGGACGGCCATGCCCGCAGCCGTGAGGCCCACGGGGCGGTGGGGAGCCCGGCCACGAAGCCCCCCCAGGGAGGCTGGAACACCCTGGCAGCCACCGCGCTCGGGCTCGGGCCAGCCACGATGCGGTGATTTACCCCGGCAGCGAGCCTGGCCCCACCGCACGGATAAATCCACTCCAGGCAGCAATAAACCAGCGTCACCGCATCGGTAATCTGCGGCGCTTCCACCGCGGTGAAAAATCGAGGGGCAAGGTGCTACCGCCGCCACTCACCCTCTTGTGCCAATAAATCCCAGTCCTGTGTCAGCGGGGGGGGGGCTCCGGGGTGGAAATCCCCAGCAGAGCTGCAGCCAGAGGGGTGGGTGCCACCGGGCACCCATGGCAGACGCCAGCAAGGGAGAGCCAGGCACAAGGCACCAGCCTGGGGATGGCCCCAGCACATGGGACCCGCAGCAGCCACGTGGGATCGGGGACATCCCCGACCCACCCCCGCGCGTCCCCCCGCAACGCCCCGGGCAGCGCCGACATCTCCCCGCCGCGCGCCGCAGCGGGGCTCTATCGGCAGATTTATTTCCCTGTAAAAGCGCTTTGATCCGAAGTTATTTTTTGTTTACTAGCAACAAGGTATTGTAAATACATCTTTGCCGATAATTATAGAGTCTGGGCGCACACCTTAATCTCCATAAAATATCAGATGCTACAATTTGCCTGATTTAATGAGATTGGAGGCTGATAAGCCGCTGAGGTAAGCTGTAAACTTGAGGGGGGGGGGAGAGGGAGGAGGGAAATGATTGCAAATCTGCTAAAACGCCTTCGTCCTCCTCCTCCTGCTGCTGCCACGTGCCCAGCCCGGGCGCGCGTGCCCAGCCCCGCAGCCCCCTGCCCGGCTCGCGGGGTGGGCCCGGGCTGCGCCGCAGCAGCTTCACGCAGGGATGGGCATTTAGGGCAAACGGAGCTTTTTATACAATTTACCTCATTAAAACTCCAAGAGCTGAGAGGAGCAGCAGCGAGGCCTCACCGAGCCACCCACGGGGCTGGGGTCAGGGGCGCTGCCTCGGCACGCTCTGCACCCCGCGGGCCCCGTGCCGGGGAGGGTGGGCAGCGTGGCATGGCTCCCGCGCCGGCAGCACCCACGGCCGCGTGCCGGCGGAGGTGCGAGGACACGGTCCTGAGGGGGCGTGGGGGCACAACCCGGGGGGGTCTGCGCGCTGGCACCCCGCGCTGTGCAGGGACGCAGGCGTGTGCATGCGTGTGCAGCCCTGCCTGGCCCCACCGGCCATGCCAAGGACAAGCTGGGGCTGGGGGGTCCATGCCGGGGGGGGGGGGGGTCTGTGCCGGAGGGAGCCTGGCCCATGGGGACCCACACACCCAACGCCACCCACCTGGGCGGCCATGCCCTCGCCATGTCCCTCCCCAGACGGGGGGGGGGGTCTGTGAGGCCCCAGGTGTCCGGGGTGGGGGGTCCCCTCTTCATGCAGTGATGGGGGGGCCCCGCCTGGAAAGCGTGAGGCTCCTCCCGGTAACGAGCACCACCGTTTCCACAGCAACCTTAAAGGCCTACAGCTGC
>JADKXX010025531.1:0-10103 GCA_017310255.1 Butorides virescens
CCCCTGCACTACGGGACCCTCCTGGGCAGCAGAGCTTGTGTCCACATGGCAGCCGCTGCCTGGGGCAGTGCTTTTCTCAATTCCTTCCTTAACACTGCCGCTACATTTTCCACGCCCCTTTGCAAGGGCAATGCTGTGGACCAGTTCTTCTGTGAAATCCCCAAGATCCTCAAGCTCTCCTGCTCAGATGCCTACTTCATTGAAGTTGGGCTTCTTGTACTTAGTTTTTGTTTAGCACTTGGCTGTTTTTTTTTCATTGTGCTGTCCTATGTGCAGATCTTCAGGGCTGTGCTGAGGATCCCCTCTCAGCGGGGACGGCACAAAGCCTTCTCCACGTGCCTCCCTCACCTGGCTGTGGTCTCCCTGTTTCTCAGCACCGCCATGTTTGCCTACCTGAAGCCCCCCTCCAGTTCCTTCCCATCCCTGGACCTGGTGGTGTCATTTCTGTACGCAGTGGTGCCTCCAGCAGTGAACCCCCTCATCTACAGCATGAGGAACCAGGAGCTCAAAGATGCACTCAAGAAGCTGATTCCATGAGCAATTTTTCAGCAACAATAAGCTGTCCATGTCTCTTCAACAAGTGATTTCCAATATATCTGGAAAACCTCCTGTGCTCTGGGCATTTTATCTGTGATAATACTGTCTCTCCAGGAATGTCTTCATACACACCATGTCTCTAGAGGCATGAACCCTGTCTGTCTGACCCCGAGGTCCTTGCACATGTGCCTGGCCCGATGCCTCATCTGGCCTCCCTGTCACATCTCTATAATAAAATGCGGATTGAGCAGTGCCACTTTCTTGGAGGTTGGGCTCTTCTTCCAAAGCTGAGGTCAGGAACAGGCTGAAGAATTTCCCCCACACACTAACATGCTGCTGTTCTTTGGTTCTCCATGGGCTGGGGGAGGAGGGAATTGGGTGATGTGTTAGGGAGTTGGGCTGGAGTGAGCTTTGACTGGTGGACTCCCTATTCTGCCACTTCCAGCACTGGCTGATCTCCTCAGGTTTATGGGTGAGTTTTGCTACACAGCCAATTCCTTCTTCCTGCTGGGCTCAGTGCCTGCACTGGGGAATGGCCAGCACTCCTCGACCTCTCTCCCTGTCCAGACCCTGGAAAGCTCCAGAACAGAGATGTCTGAAAAAACCTGCATAAGATATGGATAAGGGTTGGGGGTTCCAGGACCTGGTAGCGGCTGAGCCGAGTAAGAGGAAGTCAAGGAGGACCGTGCACAAGGGGCTGTCATGGAGATTATGCAAGAGAAACTGTTCCTCACACCGAATACAACCTTTGCCGTGCTGTGCCTGTGCAGTGGGTCCGTGGGACCACGTGTTGGACAGCAGAGCTGGGCCAGCACAGGAGACAGCACTGCCAGGGCCACAAAGCTGCTGCCAGGGGGTGACCTCCTGCAGTTGGTGGCTGCAAGAAAAGTCAAGGTAAGGACAGTGGTTGTCTCAGGTGTGAGCAGGTGGATGATCTGCTCTGCCTGGTGGCAGAGCTGAAAGACAAGGTGGAAAGATTAAGGAGCATTAGGGAATGTGAGATGGAGATAGACTGGTGGAGCTGCACCCTACCATCCCTCAGGCCAAGGCAGCAGGCAGAGGGTCCACAGGAAGCAGAGGATCCCCTGCCCTCTTGCCAGCAAGCAGAAGTTAGGGACCCAAGAGATGGTGGGGAATGGAAAAAGGTCTCTGCTTGGGGCAGAAGGCGAATCCCCTCCCAGGCTCCCTCACCTTCCCAGCTGCCCTTACATAACAGATATGGGTCTCTGGAAGTTGAGGCCAAGGCAAATGAGGATGGGGATGAAGGTCCATCCAGGGTGTTGGCTAGGAAGAGTAGGTCACCCCTACCTATCAAGACTGACTGTGCCAAGAAAAAAAGAAGGGTAGTTGTGGGCAATTCCCTTCTGAAGAGAACAGAGGGGCCGATATGCCGCCCGGACCCATCCCACAGGGAAGTCTGCTGCCTCCCTGGGGTCAGGGACATTGCAAAGAGACTCCCTGGTCTGGTACGGCCCTCTGCTTACTATCTGCTATTGATTGTACAGGCAAGCAACGATGAGATGCCAGAGAGAAGCCCCAAATCGATCAAAAGGGACTTCATGGTACTGGGAAAAATGGTTGAAGGATCAGGAGTGCAGGTAGTGTTCTCCTCGATCCCATTAGTGTCAGGGAGGAACACGGAAAGGAACAGGAAAACTAGAGTGGTTAACGCGTGGCTAAAGGTTGGTGCCATCGGAGGGGCTTGGGGTTCTTTGATCATGGGGAGGTTTTCACGGCACCGGGCCTGTCGGCAACAGATGGTGCCCAGCTCTCTCAGAAGGGAAAAAGGATGCTCGCTCATGAACTGGTGGGGCTCAGTGAGAGGGCTTTAAAGTAGGCCTGAATGGGGGAGGAGATATAACCAGGCTCACTAGAGAGGAGCCTGGGGGTGTCACCCCATTGCTGGGGGTGAAACCGACAGCCCAGCTCAAGTGCATCTACACTAATGCACGCAGCATGAGCAACAAACAGGAGGAGCTGGAAGCCATTGTACAGCAGGATGGTTATGATGTAGTCGCCATCGCAGAAACGTGGTGGGATGCCTCCCATGACTGGAGTGCTGCAATGGATGGCTACAAACTCTTCAGAAGGGACAGGCAAGGAAGGAGAGGCGGTGGGGTGGCTCTGTATGACGGGGAGTGTTTAGATTGTACAGAGCTTGACACTTGTGGTGAGGCAGAATGATTATGGGTGAGGGTGAGGGGGAAGGCCAACAGAAAAGATATCCTGTTGGGAGTCTGTTACAGACCACCCGACCAGGATGAGGATGTTGATGAAGAATTCTACAAGTGGCTGGCAGGAGTCTCACTCACAAGCTCTTGTTCTTGTGGGGGACTTCAACTTCCAAGACATCTGCTGGAAATACAACACAGCAGAAAGGAAACAGTCCAGAAGGTTCTTGCAGTGTGTGGAAGAGAACTTCCTGACACAGCTGGTAAGTGAGCCTACCAGGGGCGGTGCCCTGCTTGACCTCCTGTTCACTAACAGAGAAGGACTGGTGGGAGAGGTGGTGGTTGGAGGTCATCTTGTCTTAGTGATCGTGAAATGGTAGAGTTTTCGATCTTTGGTGAGGTAAGGAAGGGGGTCAACAGCACCGCCACCATGGATCTCCGGAGGGCAGACTTTGACCTGCTCAGAATGCTGGTTGGGACAGTCCCTTGGGAGACAGTCCTGAAGGGCAAAGAGGTCCAAGAAGGCTGGGTATTTTTCAAGGAAGAAGTCTTAAAGGCACAGGACCAGGCTGTCCCCATGTGCTGTAAGACAAATCGTCGGGGAAGACGACCGGCCTGGCTGGACAGAGGTCTACTCCTGCGACTAAGGGAAAAAAGGAGAGCTTACCAGCTCTGGAAGAAGGGGCAGGCAACCCAAGAAGAGTACAGGGATCTTGTCAGGTCATGCAGAGAGGAAATTAGAAAGGCAAAAGCCCAGCTGGAATTTAACCTGGCCACTGTTGTAAGGGATAATAAGAAAAGTTTTTATAAATATGTTAACAGCAAAAAGAGAGCCAGGGAGAACCTCCATCCTCTAGTGGATGCGAGGGGGAACATTGCCACTAAAGATGAGGAAAAGGCTGAGATACTCAACACCTTCTTTGCCTCAGTCTTTAATGGCCTGATGAGTCATCCCCAGGGTACCCAGCCTCCTGAGCTGGAAGATGAGGGACAGTGAGTGGAATAACCCCCCACAATCCAGGAGGAAGCAGTCTTTGACCTGCTATGCCACCTGGACATGCACAAGTCTATGGGGCCGGATGGGATCCACCCAAGAGTGCTGAAGGAGCTGGCAGAAGAGCTTGCCAAGCCACTCTCTATCATTTATCAGCAGTCCTGGATAAGAGGGGAGGTCCCAGATGACTGGAGGTTGGCAAATGTGATGCCTATCTTCAAGAAGGGCCGGAAGGATGATTCGGGGAACTACAGACCTGTCAGCCTGACCTCAGTACCGGGGAAGATTATGGAGAGGTTCATCCTGAGTGTGCTCACCAGGCACATGGAGGACAATCAGGGGATCAGGCCCAGTCAGCATGGGTTCATGAAAGGCAGGTCTTGCCTGACCAACCTGATTTGCTTCCACGACCAGGTGACCGGACTGGTAGATGAGGGAAAGGCTGTGGATGTTGTCTACCTGGACTTCAGCAAAGCCTTTGACACAGTCTCCCACAGCATTCCCCTGGAAAAGCTGGCGGTTCATGGCCTAGATGGGTGTACTCTTTGCTGGGTAAAAAGCTGGCTGGATGGCCGAGCCCAGAGAGTCGTGGTGAATGGAGCCAAATCCAGTTGGCGGCCGGGCACAAGCGGTGTCCCCCAGGGCTCAGTTCTAGGGCCAGATTTGTTTAATATCTTTATCAATGACATGGATGAGGGGATTGAGTGTGCCCTCAGTAAATTTGCAGATGACACCAAACTGGGTGGGAGTGTTGATCTGCCTGAGAGGAGGAGGGCTCTGCAGAGGGACCTGGACAGGCTGGATCCATGGGCCGAGGCCAACTGTATGAGGTTCAACAAGGCCAAGTGCCGGGTCCTGCACTTTGGGCAGAACAACCCCACGCAGCACTATAGGCGTGGGGATGAGGGGCTGGAAAACTGCCTGGTGGAAAAAGACCTGGGGGTACTGGTTGACAGCCGGCTGAATATGAGCCAGCAGGGTGCCCAGGTGGCCAAGAAGGCCAATGGCATCCTGGCCTGTATCAGGAATAGTGTGACCAGCAGGAGCAGGGCAGTGATCGTGCCCCTGTACTTGGTGCTGGTGAGGCCGCACCTTGAATACTGTGTTCAGTTTTGGGCCCCTCACTGCAGGAAAGACGTTGCATTACTGGAACATGCCCAGAGGAGAGCAACCAAGCTGGTGAGGGGTCTGGAACACAAGTCATAAGAGGAGCTGCTGAGGGAACTGGGGTTGTTTAGCCTGGAGCAGAGGAGGCTGAGGGGAGACCTGATCGCCCTCTACAACTGCCTGAGAGGAGGCTGTAGTGAGGTGGGGGTCGGCCTCTTCTCCCTGGTAACAGATGCTAGGACGAGGGGCAATGGTTTGAAGCTGTGCCAGGGCAGGTTTAGGCTAGACATTAGGAAAAACTTCTTCACCGAGAGGGTTGTCAGGCTCTGGAATGGGCTGCCATGGAGGTGGTAGAGTCCTCATCCCTGGAGGTATTTAAAAGAAGGGCAGATGAGGTGCTTAGGGACATGGTTTAGTGATGGGATGGCAGTGCTAGGTTAATGGTTGGACTCGATGATCTTAAAGGTCTTGTCCAACCGAGGTGATTCTGTGATTCTATGAAGTAAAGAGTTGTCTGCGGAGACAATTAGACTGCTAAAAGACAGGCAAACTTGTAACTGCCTGATGTCAAAGCAGCAACTGGCTGGGTGACAGGAATGTGAATGAAGAAAGAGTAAGGGGAGGAGAAAATTGGAGGACAATGGAAAGGCCTTTGCCTAGGCAGTCTGCATGGGAAAAGGTGACCTTCTTGTACAGAGACAGGTGAAAATGTATGAAAGATTAGAGAAAAAAAAATGCACTATAAAACAGGCAGAATAGCAGTTTTGCAGTTACACTGGAAGATTGATATTTCTTTGGAATATCCCTCTTGAAAGGTCACGAGATTTGTAGAGGTCTCTTGTGAGCGAGGACAATCCAATGGTGTACCCATCTTTGAACGAGGCTAAAAGCGCAACCCAGGGAACCCCAGGCTGTACAAGCTCACTCTGGTGACATGTGTGCCTTGGCATGAGTGCTCTTGGGTGACATTTCTGGGCACCTAAGAGAGAAGAATTTGTCCCAGCAGAGTCAACAGAGATAACCCAAGGGTAAATCATGCCTCACCAACCTGATTGCCTTCATGAAGAAGTCACTGCTTTTCTGCACCCTGGAAGAAGAGTGGATGTCATTGCCCTCCACTTCAGCAAGACTTTGGGCATGGTCTCCCTCGATACCCTTGTGCCCACATTAGGCCATGACCATCTGGATGGGGAGACAAAGAGCAGCATAAAACACCAGTGGGATGATGAGGCTGAGACAGCAGGCCTGAAGGGGTCATCCCCTCCCTGGAGGCCAGTGGGAGCATTGTGGGGCAGCGCAGGGGACTCTCCTGTGCAGTTGAACACCTCTATCCATGACCCAGAGGAGGAACCTGCCACCACATTTGTCGCTGGCACTAAATTGGGAGGAGCATTCCTGTGCCCTAGGGCTGCCCTTCCGGGGATACCTGACCAGCAGAAGGCCTGTCCTGTCAGGAACATGATGAGACAGAAGCAAGACAAAGGCCAGGTCCTGTGCCTGGGATAGCCTAACCCCCTGCAGTGGCAGGGCCTGGGGACTGCCTGGCTGGGGAGTAGCTCTGCGGAAAAGGCCCTGGTGGTGCTGGGGGACAGAAGGCAAAATCCGATCCATCAGCGCGACTTGGTAGCAAAGACAGGCAGAATTGTATGGGAGTCCTCCTGCACGGGAGGAGGGAATGAGCGCCTATGGTGTTTCTGGGCCATTGGGCAGAGACAACCACCACAGCAAGGAAGATGTTGATAACTGGCAGTGATTTCAGTAGGAGGAGAGTCACCGAGATGCGCAGGGGCTGGAGCACTTGACTGAGTGGAGAAACTGCAGGGAAGGGCCTTGTTTAGCCTGGAGAAGGGAAGGCCTTGGGAACCTCCTGGTGACCTCCCAGTCCCTAGGGAGAGGTTTTCAGGAAGGTGAAACCAGTCTTGTCACCATATTGCAGGGCAGGATGCTAATAGACAGTAGTCAGAGGTTGGAATAAGGGAGTTTCTGGCCAGCGGTAAGGAAATGACATCTCTGCAGAGCATGGGGTGCTTTAGGCTGTAAACAGAATGTAAACAAATAATCTGTCTTGGGATCTGAGTCAAGGGAGATTTTTGATAGTTGTCACGGCAAAGCCACGAGGACCTGATCATGCTGGAGCTGCCTGAGAATGAGCATGGCTGAGACCAACTGCAGCAAGAACCGTGGGACTTGGTGTGTATTGCCTGTCAGTAGGAAACTGGTTGCCTTTTTATTAATGATGGCAGTGGAGTTGGGTATCAGTGAGCCCCAAAGGAGGACAGGGGTGATAATTGCAGCTAAGGTCCCTCCTCAGGGCTGGGGTGTATGGCCAGAGATAGAAATGCCTGCTGTGTGGGATTGATCTGGGACAATTTTGGTGGGGAAGCTTCCCCGGGGTGCCCAGGGAACATGGCACAGACCAAAATCTTCTGCCCCTTTGATGCCTTGCATCCTGCACCGTGTCACCTGGCTCTGCACCGTGAGTGCTGGCTGCCCCTATGCTGCACACTCACACAGCTCAGCTCTACACGGGCGTTTTTCTCTCTCCGGGCTCTTTCCAGCCCAGCCTCTCCCCAGCTCTCCCCACCTCCCCTGCCCTCTCCCCTGCCCAGGCCAGCAGAGTAGCCCAGTCTGGGCTGGCTCTGTGGCACTGCCCACCGCAGGGATCTGCAGAGCTCTGGGCACCCATCCCACAGCCCCAAACCCTCTGAAGGGCACAGCAGGTGCTGGGCAGCAGAAAGGGGAGTTCAGGCTCCCCATCAGCCCCAGCACTGGTGCTGGCTCCAAGGGCATGAGCAAACAGAGGCTACTCATTCCATGGCTCTCCTGAATTTTTTAGGAGATTCCCAACCCTGACTGCATTTGCCCCCTCCTCAGATCCTACCAGCCCCACTGCCCATGACAGCACCAGGGTCCTGGCCCTGGGAGTCCTCAGGGAGCTCCTGCATCTCTCCAGTCTCCCCTCCCTCTACCTGCTGAGTCCCCACTGACTCCCATTGCGCTGCAGAGTCCTTGTTCGTGCATACCTTGATGAAGTGTTTTCCTTTTAGGGGACTTCATGTTTGAGGGTGTTTCACCTTCTGAGTCTCCATTCCTTCAAACCCCAGGGCATGTGATAAGTCCCCATCCTATTTTCACCCCGTTCAAATTCATTTCAGGAGAGGTCTATCATAAAGGATGCATCCTGAGGAGATAGCATGAATCTCATAGACCATCTTACCCTGCCTTTCGACACTAAGAAAATCCTTTAAATCTGTAATTTTTGGTCAAATGGAACCCAAAGTTACCATGAGCTTAACCCCAAAAACACTGAGATAAAAAAAGAACAAGAGAAACTTTAGAAGTCCAATTCCTTGGGCATTTTCTTAAAAGCAACATTGGATGCAGAGCCCAGCCTTCAGGCACTATCCCCAGGAAACCCTCTTTTATTGAAGAGCTGCTACCTGACAGGCAAAATGTGACACAGTGTTCTGCAAGTGTCAGACACAACAATATCAAACCTCAACAGAAGAAGTATGAACACAGAAAATGATATCTATGTAGAATTATCACAAGGGAAAAAAGCAGACTTGTGGCATAAGATAATGTCCGGAAATGTGAAGAGGAGAAGCGGGAGGCTATTGTCAGTGCACACATTGGATCAGTTTCCAGAGGGCATCCTTGAGCTCCTGGTTCCTCATGCTGTAGATGAGGGGGTTCACTGCTGGAGTCACCAGTGAGTACAGCACGGCCACCACCAGATCCAGGGAAGGAGAAGAAATGGAGGGGGGCTTCAGGTGGTCAAACACTGCAGTGCTGAGAAACAGGGAGACCACAGCCAGGTGAGGGAGGCACGTGGAGAAGGCTTTGTGCCGTCCCTGCTGAGAGGGGATCCTCAGCACGGCCCTGAAGATCTGCATATAAGACACCACAATGAAAATAAAACAGCCAAATGCAATAGAGACACCAACCACAAGAAGCCCAACCTCCCTGAGGTAGGCATTTGAGCAGGAGAGCTTGAGGATCTGGGGGATTTCACAGAAGAACTGGCCCACAGCATTGCCCTTGCAGAGGGGGAGTGAAAATGTGTTGGCCCTGTGCAGCACAGCATTTAGAAAGCCACAGCCCCAGGCAGTTGCTGCCATGTGGACACAAGCTCTGCTGCCCAGGAGGGTCCCGTAGTGCAGGGGTTTGCAGATGGCAACGTAGCGGTCATAGGCCATGACAGTGAGAAGATGCATTTCTGCTGACATCAAAAAGAAAAACATAAATACTTGAGCAGCACATCCCCAGTAGGAAATGGCCGTGGTGTTCCAGAGGGAATTGGCCATGGATTTGGGGACAGTGGTAGAGATGGATCCCAGGTCGAGGATGGAGAGGTTGAGGAGGAAGAAGTACATGGGGGTGTGGAGGCGGTGGTCGCAGGCTATGGCAGTGATGATGAGGCCGTTGCCCAGGAGGGCAGCCAGGTAGATGCCCAGGAAGAGCCAGAAGTGCAAGAGCTGCAGCTCCCGTGTGTCTGCAAAGGCCAGGAGGAGGAACTGGGTGATGGAGCTGGTGTTGGACATCTTGTTCTGCAGGCATTGAGATCTGTTCAAGGAGGTAAAGGAAATGAGAAGTTAGGAGAGACTTCTTTTAGAAAAATGTATTCAATTTCTTATAGAAACCCCCCAAAATGGCTTTGCTATTTCAGGAGAGCCATTGGTGAGCTCTGATTGATGCTGGCTGAGCGTGACCCAGGGAGCAGGACGCTCTGCTCTGAGCTCTGCAGGAGGCTGTCCGGCCCTACAGAAATAGATAAAGAGGTGATGGCAGTTCTCTACTGCAGAGCAGAGCTGTGGGGATATTGCTTTGTGTCTTCTCTTCCAGTTGTCCCACCACAGCAGAGGAGTGGTCCCCATGCAGAAATCTCCAGCATTTCTGCTGCACTGCCGGGGAAATCTTGTGGGTCCTGAGAGGCAAAGGGACTGTCCCTGAGTGCAGAGGGAGGACACCGCTCTGTCCATCAGCCCTGGGCTCAGCTGCCCTGTGCTGGCAGCTCTTTCAGCTCCAGGAACATCGCACTTGGGGGTTCCCCTGAAAAGAAACAGGGCACTGCTGGGAGCAGAGGAATCCAGTTCCCAAGTGCAGATCTCCGCACACCTCAGCCCATCGTACCTGAGGAGGATCTCAGCTCTGCCCTCCCAACCAGGGACACCCAGGGCTCATGGCAGCTGCCCACCTACAGCCACCCAGCAGCATTTCCATGGTATCAGCACCCAGGGGTCTTCTCCAGGGGGCTCCTGCATAACACAGAGATGTTATGGGAGAGCTTTGCC
>JADKXX010025535.1:0-13504 GCA_017310255.1 Butorides virescens
AAGAAGAAAAAGGGTAGTGCTTTCCAAAGAATAAAACTTACTTAGTGTTAGCGAGCAGGTAGGTGAACAGAGCAAGTACTTTCCTCACCTGGTGTCCAGCTATTAATGTGAGAGGGTGTTATTAAGAACCTGCTAGATAAATATAGCCTGCGTTTTGCATTCTTACCAAATTTCATGGGAAAACGTCACGTTACTTTACGGAAGTGAGTGGCATAAACTGTATGCGTCTGACATTATTTTCTGATTGGGGAAGTGTAAACCTGTGACTTGCCCATTTTTGCTCATGCAATCTATGGCAGAGCTAGGGCTTGGAGCTGGATTACCATTCTTAGGCTGACCACCAGAGAGTCTTAAAAATATTTCCTTGCAACACTTTCTCAAAGTAATAAGAAATCCCTTTCTGAAATAGTGGTTTTCATGGGAGCTGCATCTTAGCTAAGCCAGGTGACAGAACTGTTGTTACTCAGGCTGATGAGAAGTCACCCAGCAATTTCAGCGAGGACAGAACAATCTCTCTCTCTCTCTGGTCTTCTGTGTTTTGTAATTTCTGGAAGGTGTCTTGCGTAAACTGGTCTTAATGTTTTGCAGGTTTTCAGCTCTATTGTGACATTAACATCAAGGTAATAGTAAAACCTATAGGCATCTGTGTAGTGCATTTTGAATGTAATCTGCAACAATACGTAAACAGTTTAATGTTATGTCGATGTACGTTAATTTCATCAGAAGGAAGTGAAGAGAAAGAAGGCACTGGTGGTGAAGACGCTCAAAAACGTTATGACTTTCGACAGAGGAAAACTGTTGAGCGCTATCAAGCTCCACTGGAAAGTAGGTTCTATGCACAGTTTCTCTTAAGAACTAATTTCTTGCATCTAAGTGAGATTTTTTTGGAACAAAAATATATACACACACTTAGCCTGTATAAATTTCTTACCTTCATTCTGCATGTAAATTTTATTAAATGCATGTATCCTGTGTAATTTATCTCTCTTTGCCATTTGGCATACTACTTGTTTTTTTTAAAAAACATGACTTATGTTTCCTTGAAACACTAGTAAGTAAACAGACGCAAGAATCTTACTCTTGTGGTTTTCAGTTCTTCTTAAAAAGCAGGTGTGTGTTTTTTTCACTTTTACTGTGCACTGCTTTAAACCAAATATCCCTCCCCTGCCAAATCACTTGGAACTTCCCCTGAAATTAGAGATGGGTGAAACACATCCCATCTTCTGCCTCTTTCACTACCCTGCTTTCTCTTAAACTTGTTTGCAAAGTTATTCTAAAGTCTTGGCTTTCAACAGAACCGAAACAACGTAAGATGTGTTTTTCAGGCTGGTCTTCACCTGTCAGACGGAGATACTCAGAGATAAACAGAGCTCAGGCACAAGTCCCTTCCTGCAAAAAAAAAACAGGTTGGTGCGTGGTTAGTGATAGTTCTTAATCTTCAGTAGTGCTGTCAGTCACATTACTGGCTAATGCTTTCAAGGGTTTTCAGACTGTAGTCTGAGGGTATAAAGAAAACAAATATTGCAGGGGGAAGACTCTACTTTCTATTGCCCATTAGATTTTTCCAAATGCAGTATTTGTGGTCAGTGATAAAGTGATTATGGAGGTTGTGGCTGAGACTGTGTCACTGAAATTCTTTTGTTCTGGAATTGAAGCCAGACTGTCCGTCTGAAAATCTATTTCATCCTGAAGGATACAAATTATTTTCATAAAAACTGAACATAATTTAGTAGAGCGAGAGCCTGTATGGAAGTTTTAGTGGATTTTTTTTGGATCACTTAAATACCGAATCAGTTAATGCCTCTGTATGAAACTGTCCTTAAACAAAAAAGATGCTAAAATAAACTATAAATGATAAATTGCAATAGTAATGACCAAGGGGGGTTTGATCCTGTAAGCGGTTAGAGCATGGAGAATGGCATCTCTTGCTAGATGTGAGCACTTTGGTTTGAATTCTTGTAAGCAGTAATGGAAGGAAGGGGTTTTGAAGCCAAATTTTGAAATAAGTTAAAAAGGTTTATGTTTCCCAGAGTGGATACACCATGCTAAGTGAAACTTGATTTGTGTGTGTGATAGAGATTGGACAAAATGAGTAATTTGTTTATGAAATTTCCTTGCAAAATAGTTAAACACTTTACCTCCCTAAGAAAAATCAAATTTTGCTGAGACAGGGAAAATTGTGTAAACTACTTTGAAATCAGACTCATAAGGAATACAATGATCTGGAAACTAATAGACCTCAGAGTAAATTCTGAGATAGAATTCACTTAAATTTTGATATTACTTAGTGTGTACTTTAATTTTTTTACTTGCTTGTTTAAATGTTTGCAGACGGAAACATGCCGTCCACAACAGTGATTCCACATCCTCTTCCTCCTTTGATGATGAAGAGCACTTTGGGAGGCGTAGGAAGCGCAGCCGTAGCAGGTCTTTAAGAAGGTTGATGGAATTGGACAATAGGGGAGGAAGGAGTCTACTTGGGAGGAGTTTGCATCTGCCTAACTGTGAAGTGTTGCCCTCTTCATCTTGTACAGTTTCTAAATTGCAGAAATATTTAATCCTATCTGTTGGTACTGAGAACTGTAACCAGACTCTCTAAGATCAGCTTTTTAGAACTGATTTTTAAGAATTAATTTGATTTCTAGGTGGGAATGTGGGGAGGAACACTTTTATGTAATTTTTTCATGTAAAATTCTTCTGCTCCTGTGCATTACAGCAGTTGATTCAGAGAGAAAACCACCATAACAGAAAATGTGATAAACAGAGGAAATGGCGGAGCAAAAAATCTTTAAAAGATGTCAGTGTGGTTTGGGGGGTTCTTCCATCGCACAAATCAAGGTCAGTTCACAGTCTCCACACACAGAATAACTTGTTTTAAGCTTGCATTCCTCTATGTGCTGCTTTGACTGGCATGGATATTTGTAAGTGCTAAGAGTTGTTAAAATACTTAACTCCGTTTAATGTCTGGAGTGACCATTTTCCTTCATTTACTCTTGGGCATTAAATGTAAAACAATATAAATAACTAGTTAACTCTTTAGGAAGTTGATGCTCATTTCTAAGGTCTTCTGCATTCACTTGCCATCATTATAAAAGCAAAAATCTTCTAGCTGCATCTTAACTCAGAAAGCATTTTTCTCCTTCATTCAAATCAGGTGCCTTCCACTAAACTTCCAGAAAGATGAGCTAAAGAGAATTCACAAGGATCGAACGAAAATTGGAGCAAGTCTGGCTGATGTTGATCCAATCCAAATAGATTGCTCAGTAAGTATTTTTAGTTCATTATGTCAGTGAGATATTCCCACTGTTCATGGAAGTGTTCAATAAGGTGCTGTCTACAACAACCTGGGTTTACAGTTTTCTCTCAAGTGATTTGAAAATTGCCCAGAGCATTTCCTTTGTGCTGACATATAATTTCTGATGGAACCTTACCAAGGTTGCGGCTTTGTTTAACATATAAATTGTGTTCTGTTGAATTTCTCTTTAGGTACGATTTGATGATGTGGGTGGTCTTTCTGAGCAAATTTCAGCCTTAAAAGAGATGGTCATTTTTCCATTGCTTTACCCAGAAGTCTTTGAGAGATTCAAAATTCAGCCCCCAAGGTAACAGATGTTGTTTCAAACCGTGAGTTCTAATTCACCCATTTTCAGGAGAATGTTCACCTGAGGTATCAGTATGTTGCCATGCTTCAAAATTTTCAGCAGTGTTGATGGGGTTTTTTAGCAGTAGTAAAAAGTTATTTCTTAAAAAGTAATAGAATACAGACTATACGTAGGTTCAAAGATTTACTGTGTGGTGAGAATAGACTTTCAAAGTGTCTTGCCTTTAAAAAGCTGGGGGTGGGGGGTGTTTTTGTTTTGGGTTCTATGTACAAGCCAACTTGATTAGTTTATAGGCAGGAAGGAATCATCTCCTGGTAGTCAACTGTCATTTGTTGCTTGGAAGTCTAGTTGTCTCTCCCTCCAACTCTTTTTCCAAGTCCTCAGGTATCAAGTTTTCAATTGATAGGAATTGTAGCTAGAACCTTGCAAGTGTTTGTTGTACTGGGGATAAAATAAGAATCTGTCCACTTCTTACACAGCTAAATTATTTCTGCGTTTCATGGTTACTTTTATGTATTCTTGGTCAGCAAAACTCAATCACGGTATTTTGAAATATGACTTTAAATTATTTGCTTTCAGTAACTTTAAAAGTATTGCAAATAATGAAAAGAAAATCATTTGGCATTTTGCTTCTTTATTCATTGAATCTGTTTTTGAAACAGCAGTGTGTTGGCTTTTTGGGTTGATGGCTCTATTTCTCTGGAAATGCAGAATACCCTCCCAACTTTAGACTTCCTCCTCATTTATCATCATCAAGGGATGGTCTGGGAGACCAAATCCAGTAACTTGAAGCTTTTTAAGGGCAAATGAAATGCTTTCCTATTAAAACTCGCTTTTTGTGAAAGCGAGACTGAATATGCAGTGTATCGTTGCAGAATGAAATGGTGATTCATCAGTTAGCCCAGCCTCAGATTCTGCGCTGAACTTTGTTCTCGTTTGGCTCCACAGTGCTGTAACCACCCCTGTTCACTTGTCAACAATTTGTTGAATTGTGTAGGAACACGAAAATTCCATCTGTTTTGACTTTTCTCACACTTCATCTGTTACTGCTATCTTATACATGAAGTGTTTTGGTTAGGAGACAAGAGCAGTGTGTTTTTGGGATGGGGCTGTAATAGGTACTTTTCCATGATGGTTTTTCTTATGTGCGTCTATTTTTTTTTATTTTTTTTCTAATTGCAGAAGCTGTCTATTCTGTAGTTTACCAGGGACTGGCAAGACCCTGGTTGCTCGTGCACTTGCTAATGAATGTAGCCAAGGTGACAAGAGAATAGCCTTTTTTATGAGAAAAGGTGCCGACTGCCTGAGTAAATGGATGGGGGAACCTGAACACCGGCTTCGTTTATTATTTGAACAGGTAAGGTTGAAATGTGCCACATGTTCTGTCTGAGTTGTAACTGTACATTTTTGTGGTCAATATTTTTAAGAAGAACTCACTCCTTTTCATGTTTTGTCAGTTTCTGCTACTGAAATGGGTTCTTAGGGGCTTGAAATCTTGAGATGTATTGGGAAAGATTAATGAAACAAACAAGAAAACCTCGCAAAGCAAAGCCCGTCGGCCCCCCTCAAAAAAACCCCAAACCACTCCAAAACCAAATCAGCCACAGCAAGGGTTGCAAGAGGCAAGAGACGGCAGCTTTAGATCAGAGAGAAACAGATGCAGGCTGAAAGTGTGGTCATTTCAATTCATAAAGGAAGCTTGCTTCCAGAACCTGTAATTGAATGGAGTCCTGGCTCCGTTCTCGGTGGTTGCCAAATAGCTGCAAAAACGACTGGTAGGGTTTGTTTCCTGTCACCCAGTCTCAGTGGGCTGACATAGGCTGCTGTCTTCTGTTACTCGTGCCACTTACTCCGTGAGCTGAATTGGCAGAAACCCATGACGCTAGTCTGAAAAATCTCGTTGCAGTGACTTTCCAACCATAACGGTTTTTGTGCTTTTTCTCTTTAAAATAGTGCTGGTTTGCTTACGTCGGTATTCCTGTGTTTTCATTCTAGGCCTACCAGATGCAACCTTCAATTATTTTCTTTGATGAGATAGATGGCCTTGCTCCTGTGCAGTCCAGTAAACAGGACCAAATTTATAGGTACTCCATTTTTTGTATTGACATAGAAGCTGCTTGGTCTTTGTGAAAAGAAGACCACAACCTATTTAACTTTTCGTGAAACATTCATTTATCCTGAAAACCAGTGATTCAATGCTATGAAATGTCAGATGATTTTTAAACAAGAATTGCAACCAATTCACTAAGCTTGCTATTAGCACAAGGCCTGTGTTACCTTACCTAATTTTTTATGTCTTAAAACGAGCCTTTCACTCACCAGCATCTCATCAAGAAAATCTTGTCCTTTCTGAGCGATCATTAGAGAAGGTCATCTAGAACGTAATAAAATGTACTAAACCAGTGACTGAAAATTATATTTTTTTTTAGCTCTACTGTATCAACACTTCTGGCCCTTATGGACGGCTTAGACAACAGAGGAGAGATTGTGGTAATCGGAGCCACCAACAGACTGGATTCTCTCGATCCTGCTTTACGAAGACCGGGACGCTTTGATCGAGAGTTCCTCTTCAGCTTGCCAAACAAAGAGGTCAGAACGTAAACTCAACCTTAATGCTGCTGTGGCAAAGTCCATCTTTATAACAAAACCACTTAACAATGCAGTATGATGGAGCAGTTAAAGTCCAAATCAGTATTGTACAGCTTGGACCGAAGAGGGATATCTGGAGAGACTGCACTGTACTGGGGAGGGCAGATCTAGTACTGAATAGATATGATTAAGAAAGTTCCAACAAGTAGATAGTTCTATGATTAGTTTTGGTTTCACCATGACCAGCCAAGAAAACAGGATGCTGCTTGTGACTGAAATCTCTAAGTAAGGAAGAATGCCTGAATTAGCTAGCTATAAATTACTGCTGTCTCATCTTGAAGATGAAAGAAACAGTGTGGACATAAGAACTTTTTGCTAAGAATAACTTTTCTCAAGGCTAGTGCTGGAGTGAATAAAAATTTTTCATTCCCAACATGGTTCCTGTTTGCTTTTTTATTTAATCCACTTGGGCACTTTCACCCCAAAGTGCTCTTGCTCTCAGTTCTTGGTTAATGACTGGATAGTGGACGTACCTGTGTTGGATTGTTCCCAGGCTGGGTATCCTGAGAGATACCTAGAAGTATTTTGGGATCTGACATTCTTACTGGTACTCATGAACAGGGAGTTGGACAGAGGTGTGAAGTACACTGCGCAGGTGCGGGGCTTGGAAAGCTTCTAATTTAATGGCAATGGATAAGCAGTAAAAAAATAGGTCTATAGCAACCAAAAATATTGGGGGGTAATAGTGTGCAAAACTGGAACCCCGGTTTTCGGGTTTTTTCTCTGGTTATGACTGATATTTCGTTTCCTTTTATTAGCACTTTTTGGAAAAAGGATAGAATGCTTATTGGCCTGAGGGCAAGTCAAAGTGCACTGGACAGAGTATTTAACACAAGCCTTTGTCTGCAGTTGTTATCTGCCTTCAGGAACAGGAGAGGAGGGGCCATCAAACAGATATAATACATTATTCCCTACTGTGGGAGAATTGTAGAAATCTGCCGTAATTCATCTGTGTGCCAATAAATGCTCTGCATTTGCCTGACTGCATGTCGTGCACTTTGTGTAGCTTTCTTTTTCATAATATTTGTAAGGCAATCAAGGCTTTAGGGGAAATAAGTGTTTCCTTTTTAACATATACATATATAGTTTCTGCTGCTGCAGTGTATGCAGGAAAACCATTAACATTGAAGGAACACTTATGTTTGTACCCTGGTGTGTTTTTCTCACCTTGGAAAATGAAATCTAAGCAGACTTAGTGCTTTTTTCCTTTTAGGCAGGAAATCCATTTTGTTGTTTGACATCGCTGTATTAAAATACTTTGACCTTTAGTAGCAGCATTTCAGAGCTGTACAAGTAAGGAGGGACACGTTACATGACTTGCTAGTCATCTGTCACATAAGAGGAACAATTCCTTTTTTGTTATGCGATGGTGGCACCTGCAGTCGTAGAACGACCATGTCTAGTCACTGCCCAGATACACCACGCGTGCTTCCCATCTAGTGGCAAGAACTCGCTGAATATTGGTAATCTGAAAGGGTGCACGGAGAAATTTGTCATGTGCAAGGACTGTCGCCACTCCACCCCACTTGCGTTAGATGCAAGTCCTCTGCTGCGCTTGATGCACCGTCTGTAGGCAATGGCTCGTGGTCTTCCAAAGCACGTCACCTGGTCCTTTGGTAACGAGAGGCTGTGAGTGATTGAGCTATTCAGGCAGGCTGGAGACTGGTCACCTCTTATAAAAGGTACTTGAAATTATTACTTGTAAGCAGGCTTCTTTTACAGTGTCAGCCCTCATCTTTTCACATAAGTCTTTGTTTGTTCAGACTGTGCTCCAGGCTGACTTGGATATGTGCCTGCTCTGAATTGAAAACGGCGCAGTCGCAGTCGTGCAGCGATTTCCCCAGACTAACGCACCTTGCTGAAGGGTTAGTCTTGCTTTTTCAGGCTCACCACCACACCAGTTGAGTCGTGAGGCTGTTTAGGAGTTCTCTTACACCTGAGGAGTTCTGAAATCAGGCAGGGATTCAGGTCTGTTTTCTGTCTGTATAGCAATGCCTGTCTTTGAGTCAAAGTGAAAATTTTACCTTCTTGTTAAGGAGTTATTCTTTTGTGTGTTTGGTTTGATGTTTTGGCTTCATGTTCTCCTGTTTCGTAAGATAATTTGACTGATACACAGTTATTTGTTAGTCTCTTCTACATGGTTTAAGGTTTCTTATCCAAGCTTTCATTTTACAAGTTGTTGGGAGAAGCTCCCCCACCCGGGGCCGCGCCGAGGACCTCACTAAACCATCCAATCGGTAGTAGCGACGGGCGGTGTGTACAAAGGGCAGGGACTTAATCAACGCGAGCTTATGACCCTCACTTATCTGTTTTCAGATAAGTTTTTTACTACAGTTTTTTCCTCAGGAGCATTAGGTCTCATACGTGTGGAAACTTACTTTTTATGGAAGCTATACTTGCCTTTTATTTCACTGCAAGCCCCCCAAAAAAGTTTAATGTAACAAATTGAGAATGATGAAATTTCCTGCTTGAAAAAGAAGAGAGCACATCAACTGAATTTTAAAATACTGAAAAGTTCAACAGATCAAAAAAGTATTTTCTATAAATGTGAGGGGGTTTGGGGTTTTGTGGTGTTTGGGGTTCTTTTAAGAGACAGCTTAGGACAAACTAAAATGGCAACCTTTTTCTCTCCAGGCTAGAAAAGAGATTTTCAAGATTCAAACCCGAGAGTGGACCCCCAAGCCATTGGACAGGTTTCTTGAAGAGCTAGCTGAAAAATGTGTTGGTAAGGTTGAAGACAAAGGCCGTTCCTGCATGTGCCTGAGTCCCAAGGGATCTGAGCTTGTACCAGGCAGTGCCCGAGCGGGCAGTATCAGGCAGTGCCTTGCTGCGGGGCGAGGAGTGAGGCAGCCGGCACACCCTGGGAGCAAACAAAGTTAGAGGCTTCTTTTCTTTTCATTTTCTTTTTCTCTTAGAACACTGAAAGGGTTTGGGGCATCTTCCTCAGCTGTAATCAGGAGGCTGCTTCCTAAGTGCAGGGTATCAGTCTGCGAGCCGTGTAACAAAGCCTGTGTGCAGTGCAGTAACTCTATAAATTCTCTTTTAAGCTGTTAAGTTTTGCTGCTTACAAAGTCTTTCAGTGTTGCACTTTGAAAACCTTCGCCTTGACTTTAGCGTTGTCACATTTGATTCTTGTTTTGTTTGTTAGGATACTGTGGTGCTGATATTAAATCCTTATGTGCTGAAGCTGCCCTCTGTGCTTTGCGCCGCCGCTATCCTCAGATATACAAAAGTAGCGAGAAACTGCAGTTAGATACCGCTGCTATTACAATAACAGCAAAAGATTTTGTCATGGCTATGCAGAAGACTGTTCCAGCTTCACAGAGGGCTGTGGCTTCTCCTGGGCGAGCGCTATCACCTATTTCAAAACCACTCTTTGAAAACACACTATCAAGAACATTACAAGCCTTGCAGCGAGTGTTTCCCCACGCAAAGCTTGCACTAAAGAAGGAGCAACAGCAAGGTATAATGATAGAATCCACTTCTTTCAAGTTCTGCCAAAGCTAAAACTTCTGATTTGTGCAACAACATACACAAACCTCCCAGCCCTAATAACAGTAGAATTTTATAACAGGCATGCGCACACCTTTATTTCAGAATATCGCGCGTAGTTCTTATTCTGGATTCGGAACTGAAGTGCTGGGTGGGAGCTGTGAACAACTTGCAATAGGCAGTAAGAGAACGATGCGTTCCCTACCAGAGCGCCCTATTTCTGGCAGTAGGTCACATCATATTTGTCATTTGTAGAGATGACTTAAGGTTTAAAGTATGAGGCACCTCTTTCAAAATAAGTATTTAAATGGGGGGGAGAAGGTAATTTTTACATGAATTTTCTAATTCCTGTCTGAAGAATGTCAGGGCCGCAAGACAAGTGTAAGTGCTTTAAGCTAAATCCTGTTTTAGCTATCACGATTTTGAAGCATAGTTTCTTCATTTCAATGTTTGTGGATCAGACTGCACACTTGCAGGTGAGATCAGAATGTTCTAGCAGTGCATACTTTGGGGCTTGGCTTGCAGCGTATATGTGAGCTCACGCTCCTGACTGCATCAGGCCTGATCAGGTTTAGTCTGTCAGCTGGTGAGAGCAAATCAATTGATGAACTCATCTTCAGTCTCAGGAAAAAACCTCCAAGTTTTCACCAACAGAGAGACTTACAGCTTGCAAATTATGGGACATAGGACAGCTTTGCAGAGACTTGTGCAATCTCTTTAGATCTGGGTTGGATGAACTCTTCATAAAATAGCATTCAGCGTGTGCCCTCAACTGAAGAAATACTCGATAAGGAATTTCCAGCACTGATCTAGAACCTGTCTTAATGCGAGAGCGAGATACAGACTATTCAGGAAAGTTAACAAACCTCTTTTGTCTTGCAGATGGTTTTCATCACATTTTAAGAAATGATGGAGTAGACAGTGATGAGGAATCACCATCAATCTTTGAAGACAAGCCAGCGTATGAAATCGTTGCTAGGCAAAATGAAAAGTTGCCCAACTTTAGCAGGTAAATGTTTGTCCCCTTTGTATTTACATTTTTAAGATGGCTGGGTCTGTAAACAGTTTTGGCGTGAGGGGTGGAGTAAAATGGGGGTTGGGGGGGAAGGGCGATCAATATTTGCAGGAAGTAAGCGTGAAGATCTGGCTGGGTGCTGACGCTTCTACAAAGGTTGTTCTGCTCCTTCCTTCCCCCTGTCTTCAGTGACGATGGCCAAATTTCAGCTAAACTTGACAGATGTAAAGATCTCACAATTGCTTAAACTCAAGACCTACTGAAATTCTTGTTACTAATCCTGGGTGCCAGAATGACATTCGTATTCTCTCCTCCTGTACCTTGATTCAATCTTTTGTGTATACGGAGTGCCTTGATAATGTTACTATTTAAGCACCAAATATGCCCATGTCAGGTTTTCTGCATATTTGTGACTGGTCTCTCTTGTTTCTTTTAATTAGGAAAACCTCAATATGTCCTCCCGAGGAGAGAAAGAGATCCAAAGAGCGCACAAAGAAAGAGCTGATAATCAAGGTAGCACTGCAGGTTAATTGTGTCTTAAGTGTTCTTTACTATGCTTTAGCCAAAAGCTTTGTCTTAAACAACTGAGACCAGCTGAACTACTGGGTATTTTTCATCTGTTAAACAAATTTGTGTTACTATTGACATGAGAAGCCATAGTGACGGGCTCTAGGGCTGTACTGTGGTGACCTCAGAACAGGTATTGAGAGAAAAAAAAAATAAAAAGGTGCTTTTCCAAAATGCTTACAAGATGGCTGTGGAGAGGTGGGAATACAAAGAAATGGGTGGTGTTACTCAGAATGAGAAAGAGTGGTCTCGTATAGCAGGAGCGTGACAGTTGTCACAGCTTTGAGCAGCACGGCAAGAGTTTTTGGGAAGGAAGGGAGGCTGCCAGGTGTGTATGGAAAGCTCTTCCCGAGCGTGAAGATCAGCAGGGGAGAAGATAGCGTTGTTCATTTTTGTGTTTAGCAGGTAGTCAGTGGAACCTGCTGTGCGGGCCTGTAATGAGGAGCTGTCCTCCCAGTATTCAGTGGGAAAGAACATGAGGAATAAGGTTAAATCGTAAAAGGCCATGTTAACTTTATGTGTGAAGTGAGGGGGAAAAACTAAGGTTTTAAAGAGAATGATGGCTGTGGTTAAGGCAGGCAGTCCGACGATCCGTGTAGGAGCTTTCTGGATGGAACAGAATGGGGCGAGACTGCACTTCAGGACAGAAAAGGATGTGGCGGTAGCTGAGCCGATCAGCGTTAGGTTTTGTGACGGCCCTCCTCTGCACACCCACAACGGAGCTCAGAGACAATGGGGGGGGTGGTGGTGGTGGAGCCCAAATGATACCCTGCTGGGCTACTCCCATGCCCATCCCAGGGACATCAGCCATCAAAGTCCGATCTGCACAAGCCCAGAGGAGCACAGGGGTGCACAGTGGCAGGCAGGGATCCCAATCAAGGGCTCAGATCAAGGAGGAGCGGCCACCTTGTCTGGGCCCCTCCTCGCCCCCTCTCAGTGCTGTCCCAGCAGAGCCGTCAGCCCCAGTGTCCAGGCGTGAAACCCATCTGGACGAGTCCATCGGGGCAGCTGTCCAGATCACCTCTCAAACTGCGGGGTTAGTCCCTAGGGGTGGGTCATCGTGGGATGCAGGGGAAAAGCAGTTCACACAGGACTTATGATGGGATCTTTAGGGAAGGAAAAAAAGGGGGGAAAAGGGAGGGTTTTGGGTGATTTGGGGAGGAAAAGGAGTGGGGAAATAGAGGAGCAAGGGGAGAAAAAGGGTGTCTAAAGTGACGTGTAAATGGTTTGCTGGTCAGTCTGCTTTTCTGGCTGTACCCTGTGCCTAATCACCTCTCTGACCATCAGACCCTCAGCACTTGAAGGAGAAATGATTTATGCAATCCCCAGTGAGGGCCGTATCTCATACGTGTTCCACAGACTGTGTAAGACTTCACCACTGGCAATGGAGACCTACAGAAAGGTTCAAGCTAGATGTCCAGGTGTTAATGAGCACTGGGGTGATCTTGTTCCTAATCACAAACAGTTCAGAGAGCAGTCCCTGGCCTGTTTTTAGGCTTGTTATTAGTTCAGACCTAGCCTGTGGCTCCCAGGTGTGCACCTCGGTGATCAGGCTTCCTCGCAGAGCAGCGAGACAACACTTGGAGCCACAGGAGGAGTCCAGTGAGAGGCTGACCTAAAGAAAGCAAGGCAGGGCAAGGCATTAAGAAAAAGAAATATGATCAAGTCTGCCAAGGGCATTTGGCTGGTAAGGGAGAAGGACAGCTAACTCGTCATCTGGAGATCTAGTAGGAGAATATCAGCTTGATGAGAGCAGCTTTAATGCAAGGCATCGGCAGTGTCAGAAGGAGGAACCGTATGGCTTGGTTCAAGTTTGTGGGTGTTGGGCAGGAGAGACTTGTAGAAAGCCATTATAAGTAGTATGTTGAATGGGAAATAAGAGTCTGGGGCAATGAATTTGTGATCCAAGTGAAAGCTCTGGAATTTTACATGGGGAAGAAACTAAAAGATATGTTTATAATGAAAAGCTTTCCAGGAAGGAGTGGGGAAAGCGT
The DNA here is from genome assembly GCA_017310255.1 of Butorides virescens. Taxonomy (NCBI): domain Eukaryota; kingdom Metazoa; phylum Chordata; class Aves; order Pelecaniformes; family Ardeidae; genus Butorides; species Butorides virescens. Next base: position 13,320 of record JADKXX010025535.1, read on the forward strand.
GTCAGTGTTGGTGTGAAGAAGATGAGTGTAGCAAGGGGAAGGACTAGAGGAGCAGAAAAGCAGAGATATTCATGCCTTTGTTGGAGTACCAAGGACTGGGAATGGTTGTGATGCCAAAGTAATTTTTCAGTTTTCCATGTGTATATCTGTATATCTTGTGTCATGTACCTTGCATTCAGAAAGCA
>JADKXX010025540.1:0-15038 GCA_017310255.1 Butorides virescens
GCACCAGCATCAGCACCAGCACCACCACCAGTATCAGCACTGAGCCCTGGCACCAGCATCAGCACCAGCATTGGCACCAGTACCTGCATCGGCACCAGCACCACCACCAGTATCAGCACTGAGCCCTGGCCCCGGCTCCAGTGTTGGCCCCAGCACCGGCATTGGCACCAGCACCGAGCCCAGGGGGTGCCCCGAGCCCAAAGCCCCCGGGCTGCCCCGCTCTGCTGGGCACCACATCCCTGCCAGCACCCCAGGGTCACAGCCCCAGGGTGGCAGGTCGGGGTGTGGGAAGGGGTGGTCTCTCCCCCCCAACCCGTGGGCTGTGCTGCTGGGACCCCCCCTTCTCCCTCCAGCAAACGCCCGGTGACACCGGCGGGCTGGGAGCCCGGGCCGTGGGGCTGAGCGCTTGGCGTGGGGAGGGGAGCACCCGGCCACCCACACCAGGACCCCGCCCTGGCCAGCGGCGGGTGGGACACCCACGTGCGGGGACGTACGGGGCTTGGGGGCCCCCCTTGCGCCCTCACCCCAACCCCAGCACCCTTCGGTCTGACAGCGCCGGGCGCTGGTGCCAGCGTTACGGCCCTGCCTTCATGGAAACCTCCCGGGAAACGCTCCTCCGGCACCGCGGTGCTGCAGGGTCCGTCCGGGTGGGCCACGGCGGGGGCTCCCCCCTGCCGGACACGGGCGGGGGTGGGAGGGCAGTGGGACGAGAAGGGTTAACGGGCTGAGCAGGCGTCACGGGAGCCCGAGCAGCCATTTCGCTCGAGGATGCCATCGCCATCGCTGCGCCGCCGCCGCGGCCCCTCCAGCGCCACGTCCCCCCGCCGGGGCACCTGAAGCCCCCCAAAACCCCCGCGCCGTGCTCCGGCCCCTGCCCTGGGCGGGGGGACGAGGGCATCCCTGGGGCGGGGGGCACCGGCTCGGCCCAAGGCGTGCGCGGTTGGGCAGCTGGAGGTGCCCCACGGGGGCTGGGGGGCTTCTGAGGCTGGGGAGGTGGGACAGGGACCCCAAAGCTTCAGCAGCTTTTCGGGGAGCTCGTTCTCTCCGTGCAATTAAGGGGAGGGGGGAGGAAACGACGGTCTTCGGCAAAATAAAAAAAAAAAACCAGCTCAGGCGCGCGGAGCCGCCCGAAGGCGCCGGGATTTGCCTGCGTCCCCCTCGCCCGGGGCTCGGCCCGCAGCATGGCCCACATGGCTACCGGGGACCGGGGGGCTCCGGGGGCAGCGCTCGGGGGGGGACGGGACCGGCGGACAGGCGGGGCACGCGCACGTGAGCCCCCTTTCTTTGGGAAAGCAGCAAATAACGGCAGTTTCTTGGGTTTGGGGGGGATGGGTTCCACGCCCCCCCTCCCCTCGCGCCCCGCAGCTCCGGGTGGGAAGGGCACGGCTGTCCCTGCGGCGTGGGGACGGGGGGACCGGCCGCTCTCCCCCCGCAGCACCAGGCCCTCGCTCGGGGGGAGCAGGCGCGGTGATGGGGGCACGCAGATGTGACACCTCGATGGCCGAGGGACGACAGGGACCCACGCCGTCACCGTGGCCGGCAGCAGTTTTGGGTCATAAAAAAATCTTCTCCGTAAAACCTGCTCCGAGCCGTTCAGGACCGGTGACCTCGGGGACCAGGGTACGAGACCGAGCCCCTTGGGTGACGGGGGAGGAAGGGGCCGCTGCGCCACTGCTGCCGGTCCCTGGGGGCTGCAGCGGGTTCGTGTCCCTCGTGTCCCCTGCCATGGTTAAGCCACCCACCGGGCAAGGCCACCGCGAGGGCACGGGGCCAAAACCGCTGCCTGGACCCCGCAGGGGGGCTGGAGCGCCCAGCGCCCCCCGCCCCGGGCAGCGAGCCCCCTGGTTTAACCTCTCCTCCCACGAGAGCGCTCGCTGGCACCGGGCTTCGGTGAGGTCGGGGGTTACGGCTGCTCCCAGGCTGTAGGAAACCGCAGGGAAAACCAAAAGCTGGGCAGCGGCGCCCGCCACGGCTCCGCCGGGCTGGAGCGTCCCCGTGCCCGCAGCCGGCGCCAGCGCAGCGCACGGAGCAGGAGTTCCCATGCTGGGGACACGGGGACGAAATGTAAAATATCTCTGGGGATTTCTTTCTCTCGGCCGCGGGGTTTGCTTGGTTTATCCCCAAGATTTTCCAAACGCCTCCTGCCCCGCGGGTGGCATTTCCTTGGGAATGTCCAGTGCTCCCGGGGGAAGCTCGGATCACCCGGGACAGCGTGTGCCGAAGGCCCCGGGCATTGCGGCGGTGGGGACGCTCCGAGGCTTTGCCCCCTCAGGCGGGGCCGGGGGTGCTGGGGCCAGGGGTGCTGGGGCCAGGCGCATCCCGCGGGATCCACCAGCCCCTCTGCCTGCACCGGGATGCGCCCCAGCCCGGGAGGACGCCTTCCCTCCTGCCGGGGCTCTCGGGGGGCTGGGAGCGGTGCAGGATGCGACGCCCTGCCCCGCACCGGAGCATCCTGAGCGTCTCCAGGATTTGGGTGAGTTTCGCCCGTTTTGGGGGCTGATAGCTCGGGAGCTGCCCGCTTGCTGCCTCGGGGGGGGGGGGGGGGGGGGGGGGCTGCACCCCCCGCGGGCCCCCCCGCCCCGCCGCTCGCCCCCGTCCCCTCCGCGGGCACCGGGGAGTCCCGCGGGGCCGAGGGCCCAAGCCCGCGGGGGGGGCGCAGGGCTGACGCTGACCCCCCCCCCCCCCCCCGCCCCACAGCCCCGGGACACCCTGAGCCAGAAGCAGCATCTCTGTATTCCAGTTTCCATCCATTTTTTCCTCTTCCAGGAATTTATCCAGCTGCCTCCTGTGTAAGGAGCCACCGCCTCCCCTTTGCTTTGAACCCGCCCTCACCCCTTTCACCTGACGTCTCCCAGGCACCCCCCCCCGAAACCATTTCCAATTCTGCCTCCAAACTGGGGCAATGGGAAGCGCCTGGGGTACACGACTGCGTGGGCAGAGCCCAGATCCGCTCGGGATGGGATAGAATGGAAATTATGCGCCATAAACAAGGTAAGGCCAGACCCCCCCCCCAAAGCACACGGAGCTTTCTGGGGACAGGGCTCCTTTGTTGATTGCTTTTACTAAAACGAAAATCGCTTCCCAGAAAGCGCCCGTACAAGACCTCGGCTTCTGCAGCTCCGTGTTTATTCGCAGCACCCGCAGCCCAGGAGGCGCCGGTTGAAGGTGCCAGATAGAATCATCGAATCACGGAATGGTTTGGGTGGGAAGGGACCCCCAGAGGTCCCCCAGCCCAACCCCCCTGCAGGAGCAGGGACACCTTGAACCACATCAGGTTGCTCACAGCCCCGTCCAACCTGGCCTGGAATGGTCCCAGGGATGGGGCCTCCACCCCCTCTCTGGGCAACCCCTGCCAGGGTTTCACCGCCCTCATTGTAAAGAATTTCTTCCTTAGATCCAGTCTAAACCTCCCCTGCTTCAGTTTAAAGCCATCCCCCCTTGTCCTGCCTGTTCAACCACTCTGGGCCAAACTGGGGCTCCGTCCAGGCCAGACCCCTGCCAGCGTCAGCGGAACGGGCAGGAGGGGCTATTTCAGGAGGGAGCTTTTTGAGCTGGATCCCTGCATGAACATCCCCGCGCTTTTCCTCTCCCAGGCGGGAGATGCTTCGCTCTCTCCCTGAGCCTCCTCCACGTTTTTGCCGCGTTTCGGATGCGCTCAGCATTTGGAGCAAGCGACCCGCTAACACGCTGCCCTCGCTTGGGACGCCGGCGCCGCCTGCGTGGCCTCCGTCTCCGTGTAATCCCTCGCCTCCGCGTCCACCCCTGTCGGTGACCGTTTGTGTTTCAGGTGCGCACGAAGTCTCAGCTCCGAGCGACCGCCCCTGCCCGGCCGGGTGCTCCTTGGCTCCGCGCGGGGGAGCGGGGGAAGGAGGCAGAGCTTCCCGCGCCCGCTTCGTTCGCCCAGGGTTTCGGGCCAGCAGCCCCTGAGCGTGCGGCAGGCCTGCGACCGGGGGACGGGTCCAGCCCCACCATTCCAGGTGTTCTCCAGCTGTTCCACAGCGGGAACCGCGGGTTTGGTAGGATGCAGGATCCTTTGCGGGATTTGCTCCGCAAGGAATCGCTGCGCTCTGAAGCATCATAGAATCATAGAATCACCTCGGTTGGAAAAGCCCTCTAAGATCATCGAGTCCAAACATTAACCTACCCCTGCCATCCCACCACTAAACCCTGGCCCTCAGCACCTCATCCATCCTGCTTTTAAATCCCCCCAGGGGTGGGGACTCGACCCCTTCCCTGGGCAGCCCCTTCCAGCCCCTGACAGCCCTTTGGGGAAGGAATTGTTCCCCAGGCCCAACCTCACCCTGCCCTGGCACAACTTGAGGCCCTTGCCCCTCGTCCCATCGCCCCTTCCCTGGGAGCAGAGCCCGACCCCCCCGGCTCCCCCCTCCTCTCAGGCAGTTGTAGGGAGCGATGAGGGCTCCCCTCAGCCTCCTCTGCTCCAGGCTGAACCCCCCCAGCTCCCCCAGCCGCTCCCCAGCAGCCTGGGGCTCCAGACCCCTCCCCAGCTCCGCTGCCCTTCTCTGGACACGCTCCAGCAAGGCAACATCTTTCCTGTAGTGAGGGGCCCAAAACTGAACCCAATATTCGAGGTGCGGCCTCACCAGCACCGAGTACAGGGGCACGATCCTCGTTCGGGAGCGCACAGCATCCTTGTGACCACTAAGGTATTAAGCTGCGTGGGAGTAAAAGAAAAGCTGTCCCCAGGGCAATTACGAGAAGGAAATAAGGAGAAGCCGGTGATAAAAGAGTTCTCTGGGCATCATTCCCGTATTTGGGATGGGCAGGGATCCCTCGGGGCCAAGCGCATTCCCCCAGTCAGGGGTTATCGCTGCCCCACAGCACCGGCTCCTCCTTGCTCCGCTGCTCCTCGTGGGGAGCCGGGGACACTGGCGTCGCCCAGGGGCTCTCCGCAGAGCCAGCGCCTGGATGGAGGGGACGCCGCCTCCTCGCTCCTTGCGCTCCGCTGGAACCGGCAAAGCCGCCGAACGCCGCCAGCCCGCGGGGAGAAGCCACGCGAGCCACGGAGGCTGCGCCGCAGGGCTCCCCCCCGCCCGCCGAGCCTCTCCCCGCGGCTGAAGCCGCGCCGGGCCGCTCAGCTGGCAGAGCAACGCCACCTCTACTTGGGCACGTGCGGCGAGAATTCACCCACGCCCCTGCCCAGAACCTCCGGCATTAAACTGGCGCCTCGCCCCCGGCAAGGAGAGGTTCGAAACAACCGATTCCGGTTGCGATTTCCACGTGGCGGCGCCTTCGCTGCCACCGCTGCCGTCCGCTGACTCTGACTTCTTTTTGGCTGCTATTTTGAACTTCTTTTTCTGCTGCTATTTTCACATCGAACCCAACCATCCGCGCCCTTGGAAGCTCCGCTCCCTGCTTGCGGCTCCGCGGACAATCCCGTCCCCGCCGTGACATCTCCTGGGTCTCCTCGTGGCTGAACCCCCCAGCGTTTTTCTGCGTTAATACGGGCGTTCTCCGGCACGTGCTGCACCAAGGGGGGGGGTTAAGATGCTTTTGGTACAGTCAGCGCCGCTCCGCACGGCTCCTCCTCCCAGATCCGAATCATCGAGCCGCTGATGTCAATCAGCTCCTGAGCGATCACTGTTAGGCTGGTGCCAAGCAGACGCCTTTCACGCCTGAACTCCGCTTGGTTTAGTAAAACCCCCTCATCCTAAAGCTCCCCCTAGAATCAGGAGAGGGCCACAAGCCACCACTTCTGGATGAAGAGGGTTTTTTTTGACAACTGAATTAAAAAAAATCCCCAAACCTGTCCCAGGAAAGTGCTGGGCACCCCGATTACACGCCCACATTATGAGTTCACAAGTGATGCGTGAGCCTCGGTTTTTCCCCAAAACTTTTGTCACATTCCATACACTTGTAAGGCTTCTCCCCCTCGCGAGTTCCCCGGGGGCGAATCGAGTCCGCGTGGCGACCGAAGTTCCTCCCGCAGTCCGTGCCCACGTACGGTGACACCCGGTGCTTTTTGGCGTGAGCCCGCTGGTGGTGCAGAAGCCCAATTTTCAATCCGCAAGCCCCCTGACCCTCTGCACGCTGGCACAGCCTTTCCCCTGCACAGCTCTGCTGGTGAAAAAGGATCGCCACGAATTCGTCAGGTTCTCCTGCCTCAAGCGCGCCCTCACCCCCTCTGCTTCCCGCTGGACGTGCCTGACCCCTTGCCGAATTCTGACGACTCTCAGGTGTCGCCCCCTTGTCTGCAATCCGGCCGGTCAGGGCTCGGGATCCCCCTGACCACGACCCAGGCGGTTCCGTGTATTCCGAACTCCGCAGCTGGGAGCTGACCACAGCACCGCCGCAGCCTGGAACAGAGAGATCCCAAACGTTCCCCTGCGGGCGGCGGGATCCGACGTAAATCTCCAAAGAGCAACAACTCCCGGTTCGCCGTGGCTACATCCATGGGGAAAGCAGGCGTTGGGCAGCAGCGCAGGGCTGCAGCAGAACCTCCCCTCCCCCTGTTCCTACAAGCCCCTGCGGTTTCCGTGCGGTTCCCGTTTAATTTTTTTACGTGTCTCAGACCAGCACGCGCCTGAGCCAAGAGTTGCGGGAATCTCCTCAAAATCCGGCTGACCCGCGGGACGCAGCGCTTCTCCTGCCCGGACGTGGCTCCCGGGCGCGGGACAGCCTGCGCGGGGATCCCAGCGCGGAGCCGCCGGTTCTCCGTTATCCGGAGGCGTTCCCTGAGCTGCTGGCGCGGGACACGCCGGATGGAGGCCAGGGCCACCGGATCACTTCACCCCTCCGAGCCCAGGAGTTTATTTATGCCCTTTTTTTTTTGGTAACATGGCTCATTGTTGTTAATTCCCATACAAAATATCGCCTTTTCCTTTCTCAAGAGCAGCACTTTCCTGGTTGTTCCGAGAACTCTAAGAAAATACTTTGTGAAGCTGTTTTCTAGCAAATACCTGCAAACCCCACCAACTCTTGTACTCAGGGACAGGTCCAGCGAGGAGGCAACAGCAACGCAGCTGCTCCGGCATCTGGGGAGGGTGGCTGGGAAGCAGGCGAGCAACTTTTGTTTTCCAGTTTTTAAAATATTCCAGAAATGATACCCAAAAGTTAAATGTTCAGAAGCGGAAGGTCTCAAACGGATCCCAGCCGTAACAGCGTAGCTCGGCTGCCCGGTGCGGTACGCTACGATCCAGACCTCGCCGCTGCGCCGGTACGGGACCTCGCTCTGCCCCCACGCACCCCTCCCCGTGCGAGGCGCAGCACGTTCCTTTTTAACAGGGCAGAGCTGGACAAAAACTGGAGGCAGCTGCCTGCAGACTCCAGCTCCTCCGCTGTAAGAAAACAGAAGGTCCGTAAAGAATAAAGGAAGGTGGAATTACACTGCCTCATTACTCCATGAAATTTCAAAATTGGAAGTGCAGAAGCAGCAGCAGAATGAGGTCAGGCTAAATCAGCGTTCCGTCAGCTGACGCCTCCCCAGAACCCAGGCGACTCACAAAGCACAAACCAGTATCCCAAATGGTTTGGGTGGGAAAAGCCCTTTCAGCTCCCCCAGCCCAACCCTTCCCCTCCCCCTGCCATCCCACCCCCAAACCCTGGCCCTCAGCACCGCCTCTGCCCGGCTGTTAAATCCCCCCAGGGCTGGGGACTCGACCCCTTCCCTGGGCAGCCCCTTCCAGCCCCTGACAGCCCTTTGGGGAAGGAATTGTTCCCCAGGCCCAACCTCACCCTGCCCTGGCACAACTTGAGGCCCTTGCCCCTTGTCCCATCGCCCCTTCCCTGGGAGCAGAGCCCGACCCCCCCTGGCTCCCCCCTCCTCTCAGGCAGTTGTAGGGAGCGATGAGGGCTCCCCTCAGCCTCCTCTGCTCCAGGCTGAACCCCCCCAGCTCCCCCAGCCGCTCCCCAGCAGCCTGGGGCTCCAGACCCCTCCCCAGCTCCGCTGCCCTTCTCTGGACACGCTCCAGCCCCCCCAGGGCCTTCGGGGAGGGAGGGGCCCAACCCTGACCCCAGCAGTCGAGGGGCAGCCCCCCCAGTGCCCAGCACAGGGGCACGCTCCCTGCCCTGCTCCTGCTGGCCACACCACCCCTGATACAAGCCAGGATGCTGCTGGCCCTCTTGGCCACCTGGGCACCCTGCTGGCTCGTATCCATCTGCCTGCTTCCTCAGAGTGCTTCAGGTGCAAACCCTCCTTCCATTTCAGGGAAGCAAACACAGCAGCCAACACCTTCATCACCCTTGGGTGCTCAGGATTCCGGATTCGTTTTTGTGTTTTATCACTCATCCCAGCACAGAAGCTTTGAGGGGTACCAAGGAGCCAGCTCCCACCTTCACCCAAAATGAATTTTTTTTGGGAACAGCTTCTTTCAGCAGGCACCGGGTTTTTTTCCTCCTTTCCAAGGGGTCAATTTCAAAAGAACTGTCCTCGGAATGCTTCGAACACAGGCGCTGGTGCTCGGACGGCGCTCCCATGTCCCGGCCCATGTTGTGGATCCGCTGCTTCAAGAGAGGTTGATTTGGTAAGGGAAAGCCCCAAAGGTAACGGGACTGCTCTTGTACGCCCCGCTGGTGGCATTTTGGCAGTTCAGCACTGAGCAATAAACCCTCGTGAAATGAGAAACAGGAACAAACCCAAACCCAACGTGCCGAGAGGAAGGTTTAAAGGGTTTCTAATCGACTTCAGCGTTAAATGGGCCTAAACTTCTCAAGGAGAACAAATGGGTTTGAAAAGCAGAAGGAGCTGAGGTCACGGAGACGTGAAACACGGTGCTGAACCTCCCTGACGGAGACACGGAGCTCACGGAGAGGAGAGGTCAGGTCCCTCTTCACAGCGCGCGGCTTCCCCGCTCCAAAGTGACAGCGTACAACCTGAAAGGCAAAAGTGTTTAAAAAAACCCCAATCAATCAGCTTAACGAACCGTTACCATGCAGATTTAGGTTTAAAGTAGCTTTCCACTACGGGCACGCATGTATGCGCTGCATTCAGTTGTGGATCCATGAGGAACCCGCCCACGCTCCGTGACAGAGCTCATTAGGCAGCCAGGAGGCAGCAACAAAAGGGCGACAGCCAAATAACTCGCAAAAAATGAAGACTTGGGTTTCCACGTGGGGTTGGAACAAGGACTTCCCCATCGGGCCGGCTGCGTGCTGGAGAAGGGAGCCTCGGGAGAGCAGATCGCTGGGCAGAGACGGTGAAAAGAGGAGAAAACGGCAAAGAGGCACGATGAGAGAAATCGTCAGGGCACGCACCCGCAAAAAGACCCCAGGAAGGGGAAGGGCTCTGCGGAGCACACGGGGGACGCTTCTGGGAAGAGGCGCAGCCCAGATGGAACGCTGGGAACTGCCCTCGGCATGGAATCATGGAATTGCTTTGGTTGGAAAAGCCCTTTACGATCATCGAGTCCAACCTCTAACCCAACCCTGCCGTCCCACCACACGGCTCCCGGGAACACGCGTGGTTCGTGACCCGCGCCGGAGCCGGACGCAGGAGGGGATCGGGCAGCTCTGCGCCGGGGGCACTTTGCCAACATGGGCGTCCCGCTGTGGGCCCCGCTCGCTGCCCGCTCCAGCGCCCGGGGGGCAGGATGAGACCCTCCTTTCCCCCGGGGGGCAGGATGAGACCCTCCTTTCCCCTGGGGCCGACAGCCGAGCTCCGTTACGCTGATACCGGAGGAAAAGAGAGCACCCCTCACCTCCCCCGAGGCACTGGGAGCGGTGACAGCCCCGCTGCCGTCCCCTGCGCGCCCCGCGAGTGCCTGCACCTCACCCCTGCGCCCCACAGCTGCGGGGGGAAGCGGGCACCGGCCCTCCCCATGCTGCGGGGCAGTCCTGGCCACGGCGGAACGCGCCCCTGACGTGCGGCAGACAGCCTCCCCAACCTGTCAGACTGTACAGTCGGTATGTTTATTCAGCGCTGGGCAGCACGGGGGGCAGTCCCACCAAAGTCCTGCGCACCCCAACACGGCAGCTTGTCCGTTTATCTGTAGCAAAGTGTTACATAGACATGAAGTTTCCCAACACGCCTATACAGAGGCATAACCTGTCCCCGCTTCATATTGAAATTAGTTTCAAGAGGTCATTTCCATAAGTCCCTCCCAGCTGCGCAGGCTCAGTGATTTGAGTCGGTGGTCTTCAGGGGTCGTTTACTTCATCCACTCCTCTTCTTCACCTGGTCCTTTTGGTGAACTCCAGCTTCCACCCCCCTTATTCCACTGTCAGAACAACACAGCCGGTACCACCCGGCTCCCCATCCTTGGCTCTCCTCATACCGACAAAGTGCCAGACGCTTTGTTCTCCTACAGCCTTCCAAGGCCTACAACAAAGATGGGCCATCTCCTCCTAATCTCTCCTCTTCCACATTCCCTGCAGTGTTAGTTTCTTATCTGTAGTTTTCTTCATATGATTAGTAAGTTAATCTAAAACACAATGCTAGCAATTTAAGATGGATCTACAGTTGGCTTCACAAAGGTCCTTTTGTTAACCCTTTAGCCCCCCTTCAGTCCCCCCTTTTCTTTGACCTTTGTGGAGCCAACCTTAAGCATTCCATTATTCTCCAGAGGCCCTTTTAAAATATCTCCACCTGGTGCCGTATTTTGGTCTTTTTCCATTCACTGTAGGAGTCTCCTGTGTTCCAAACACCACAGGACACACTGAACTGTCATACAAAGGACTAGAGACAGAAGGATGGTTATGAGCATTATGATAAACAATTGCTTCAGCCATGTAATTTTTCTATTAAGTCACTAAATCCCCAAGATGTGTTATCAAGCCCAAATTTGAGATAAATCCCTTGATTAACATAGGTACAGCAATGTTCACCAATAGCCGTACACAAGCCTCCTTTGGCAGTCTAATGCCATTCGATTCTGCAATACAGCTTTACTAAGGGACGACACCTCTGTCTGCACATTCTTTATAGCATGTATTGTCAGGTTTTCCATTTGCTCTAACACTGGGGAAATGTTTACTATGGCTTTTCCTGCTTCCAGCCACAGCAGGAACCATCTGACAAAGCTATGCCCATAACTGATCAAATGATTCCTGTCATGGCTCTGCTTAGCATGCATTTCTGCAAGTGCCTGACAAGGTTCTCTGTTCCCTGGTGCACCTTATCATGTCCTGCCCTGGCAGTTTCTCTCATTATTGTAGGTGGTACCACTATTTGGCTGCTCAGCATTATAGCCTATCCTCTTTCATCCTTTTTAGCCTGCAGTTCAGTAACCACTTTTCCATCTTTTTCACCATATTTTGGGGGTTCTTTAGGTAAGGTTATACCCCTTTACCTCTTTCCGGGACTAAAGCTAGGATGCCTTTTTCTGCAGCCTCTCCAGCAGCCTCACCTGCCAATCGATTACCTGTTTTGGGGACAGTTTTACCTGACTGGTGTGCCTTACAGTGCATTATTGCAACCGTTGCTGGCTTCTGGATGGCTTCTGATAACACTTGTTCTGTATGCTGAATGGGGGTTCCTTGTGCCGACAAAAGTCCTCTTTCTTTCCATGTCACTCCATGTGTGTGGACTACTCCAAAAGCATATTTAGAGTCTGTCCATATGTTGATTCGTTTTCCTTGGCTCAACTCTAGCACCCTGGTAAGTGCTATTATTTCAGCCTTCTCAGTTAAAGCTGCTTCCATCCGTATACAGCTCCAAATCCGGCCCTTCTAATGGGGTGTCCTTAAGGTCCAGTGAGCTCGAGTAGACTTCCTTGATCACCTGTAAGCAATCATGTTCCTGCTTTCCTTCAGCTTCACCACTTGTCAGGAACACAGCAGGGTTAACAATGGTGGTGGCTTTTAGATGGACGTCATCCTGTTCCAGAAACACCGCTTGGTACTTTTAACATCCTGCTAGGGTATAGCCAATGCCCTCCTTTCTGTTTGTGAGGACTGGCAAACCCAAAGCTGGTGCCTTCATCAAGGCTTGCTTTAGTTCTCTGAATGCAGTCTTACCAGTGTCAGTCCAGTCTGTAAAACCATCACTTGAACTATTAGAAGCTTTAAGTTGTTCTTATCTAAATTCTATAGTTCATAATCCACAGATGACACCATCCCACCATTCCCAGAAATGCTTGTAGTCCTTCAAAGTCCTGGGTTCAGGGAGGCAACAAATTGCTTCTTTTTTTTTTTTTCCCTCGGTTCCCAATTGTCTTTGCCCTCTTAAAATTTCAAAACCCAGGGAAGTTACCGCTTTCTGTGTTATCTGGGCCTTTTTGACACCCGATAGCCACTAGTTCCAGTAAAGCTCAGGAGGCCAATTGTTAGTGCTGTGCCCTGTTGTTCTGTTTCTGTTGCAATCAGTATGTCATCTACATACTGTAACAAAGTCCCTTGACTGTTTTTTTTTTTTTTCCTTCCAAATTTCTAACTCTTGTGCCAATTGGTTTCCAAAAATAGTCGGGCTATTCTAAAAGCCCTGTGGTAAGACTGTCCACGTGTATTGTGTTTTCCTGCCAGTTTCAGGGTTTTCTCATTCAAAAGCAAAAAGCTCCTGGCTTTTAGGCTTAAAAGGAATACAGAAAAAGGCATCTTTTAAGTCTAGCACTGTAAACCATTCTTGTTTCTCAGTGAGAGCTGTATTGCTCTCAGATCTTGAACTAGTCTATAATCTTTTCCATTAGCCTCTTCTACAGGCAATATTAGGGTGTTATATTCAGATTTTAGAGGATATTGTTTAATTCTTACCAGAGTCGATCCTGGTTTCAAGTCAGTTTTCACAGGCTCAGCTCTTTTGGATTTACCTGGAACTTCTCCAGCCCAAACAATTGGAATTTCCACATTATCCACTTCTGTCGGTATGAATTTCTTTTGGAGGTTGGTGTCCTGCAACAATAAAGCTGCTACCTCGATATATTTAGTTTCTGGAATTAAAATTCACTGCCCTTAAATTTGATTTCTGCTTCCAATTTTTCAAGCAGATCTCTTGGCTCGGGAGAGTTAGGCAAATACAGGAACTGATGGGTGACCCATCACTTCCCATCAGTTTTCTCTTCTCCCAGCTTGACCGTAACCAGAGGTTCCGCTGGGAGAGATTCCTCTGGTCCCCGTCAAATATCCTCATTAATTTCTGCAAGTAACAGGGGACTGGAGTGCTTTTGCAAGGGACACTCCTGCTTCCAGTGACCCTCCCTCTTGCAGTGTGCACATTATTTCTCACCAGCTGGGGGCCTGTCCGGGAGGCCCCTCCATACATAATTCCACGTACTTGTCCTTGTCCCCTAAAAGGGACTCCTCTGCTTCTTCCAGCACCTACTTCCACGGCTGCAATTATCCTACTGTTTACCCTCCTCTCTCCCATGCCACCTCCAGCCGAGGGGGCCCTTCTCCACAATACCACCACTTTGCCGTCCTCCCATCCCTCCTCACGGATTCCGATTCCGCATCTCCGCCATTCTCCCACAGACCATCTCAATAACCTCGACTTGTCACAGACAATGGCTTTCCCTTTGCCATGTTGAGCCCTGGGGTCCTTTTTCAGATCAACCATTCAGTCTACAACGCTCTGCAAGTTGTGCCAATTGTTCTGCGCCCAATCCACACCGGGTACAGAAGGCCGGGCACTATGTTTCTCCAAGAAATCAAACAAAACTTCCCTGCCTCCAGGGGCACTCATTTTATCACTCAGATAAGGAGGGGGCAGTCTTCCCAGGAAAGCAGCACAAAAAATCTTGACTATATTACACTCTATTCGTTAGACAAGGCAAATTCTAGACAAAGAGGTTTCATATAAACAAGGCAAATCTTAGTTAAGGAGATTTCACATTCATTTTCACGATGAAATGCACAATTCTCCAGATTTCCCACACTCACTTTACAATCGTAGCCTGTCTCAGTTACTCATTCATTCACCAATCACACCAGAGTTAACTCAGCTCATTCACACTTAATTATCAATTTTCCAACGCCTGACAGGTATATCCACATTCAATGTCAACAAGCCAGTATCCGAGTTCAGCATCAATAAATCCGTATTGCCAAAAGTACAAAACTTATGGGGGTTACATAAGTGTACCAATACCAAAAGCACGTACTAAATACCAAAGTGCACCACTCAATTCCCAGCGATGCTGTGTCTCAAACACACACACACACACACACACACACACGAAGATAATAGACTTTTAACATAAAATTCCCGGGCATTCAAATGGTACAATTATCACTCCAGTTAACATCCATTCAGCAGCTGCAAATATGAAACCCAAGCGCAATTGCGAGGAGGTCTGCTGACCCTTCTCCTGCTTCTTCTACGGTCATTAGCAGGTCCATCAGTCAGCAAATCCCCTTGTCATGGAAGCCAAGCGCAATTGTGAGGAGGTCCGCCTACCCTTCTCCTGCTTCTACTACGGTCACCAGCAGGTCCTTCCTGGCTCCCGACACCGGGATACAGCGGTGACCTCAGATTTGCTCGATCTACTCCCAAGATCGCTAGCAGCCGCTCTATCGGTCAGCAAATCTCCCTGGCCGCTCTATCGGCCCGGGGTACCCTCCTTGGCCGCTCTATCAGCCTGGCTGCTCTATCAGCCCAGGTACCCCCCTTCCATACGGGGACGACGCTGCACGCCAGACGTCTCTGCGCGATTTACCAGCAGCCCCGGCCACGCGTACGACTTACAGGCCTTTCCCATCCAACATACCGTTTACTTCCGCGGCTTCAGGAGGTTCTTGTCTGCTCCCCCGGTGAGCGGCTGGCAGCGGAGGCTCCTCCGAGGAAAGTGCTCGGGGTGCGCCCAGGGGCGTCCGCTCCACAGTCGATCCCGCGGTCGAGCAGAGTCTCTCCTGGCTGGCTCGCCAACTGACGTGCGGAAGACAGCCTCCCCAATCTGTCAGACTGTACAGTCGGTATGTTTATTCAGCGCTGGGCAGCACGGGGGGCAGTCCCACCAAAGTCGTGCACACCCCAACACGGCAGCTTGTCCGTTTATAGGTAGCAAAGTGTTACATAGACATGAAGTTTGCCAATACGCCTATACATAGGCATAACCTGTCCCCGCTTCGTATTGAAATGAGTTTCAAGAGGTCATTTCCATAAGTCCCTCCCAGCTGCGCAGGCTCAGTGATTTGAGTCGGTGGTCTTCAGG